>CAJUYH010006232.1:0-20746 GCA_910591685.1 Galerucella tenella | reverse complement strand
AAAATCTTCTGTTTTCCACTTCTGTACAAGAGAAAATGTACGCCATAGTGCTGGAACTGATGGTGGCATGATAAACTATCGTTCTGAATAGGTTTGCTGCTGTTTCAAATCGCGAAACTTTTTCCCACATGGGCTCATAGTCTAATTGTAAGGGTTGAAATAATTGAATTGTTTAAAATATGTGCCTTTAGGCTGGCTACAATAGGTGAAAATTTTATTCGAATACAATACCATAGAGGATTTACAAGATATTGGACTTTATCGCAATAACGAAACACCCTGTATTTCTTCGCCTTGTATAAAAATGTAACGTTCTGCATTCAACCCTCTCCTACTTTAATTATATACTCGATTATATACTTCCATGTTGCCCAATCAATAAATTCATTTATTATTTAACAAAAAGTGAAACCGTTGAGTCGAAATTAAAACCTTCAGTCAACTTTCCATTGTTCGCTGATTCTAAATCCGCTAAATAATAGTAATTTACTTGCCATTTAAGGATATACGATAGAATTTAATTAAATATTAGTTATGCGTTCGATCATTTTATAATGGGACATAGCGCTAGTGTCGTTCAAAGAATTTGTTGTGGTCATTTAGATAATGTCGAAAAAGATTGTGGTCTAAGGTGAGTCATGTTATTTTTATTACTTTTATGAGTTCCACATTGTTTTTATCACGATTTAAAGTGTGTTCATGCTTATGATAAAAGTGTCTAACTAGATTGCTGTTATAGACCAAGCGATAGGTAAATATTTTTGACAAGAATCCTAGTAGAAAACTGATGATGCCATCATATGAAAGACATTGCGTATTAGCATTTTGATATGTTTTGGACACGCAAATGTTGTTCAGTCATTTGTTATAAACCTATAAAACAAAAAAATCTTTTTTGTGTGAAATGTGTGTGATACACTAAAAAGTGCAGTTGTGCGCCTCGCATGCGGCTGCTCCTTCCATTGTCGTGATGCTTTTTATGCACTTTTCTTACGGCTTTCGCTGCAAGTCGGATCTTTCGACAGTCCAAGTTTTAGCATATGATGATTCAGATGCCAGTGGCCTGTTAAAAGACCTGCTGGACAACGTAGGTTATGCCTGCTGTAGTCTAACATTTGTTTGGAGACATTCTTCGAAGGATGTATAAACGCCTTTGAATGAATCAATCCTGGTAAATTATGCCAGGAGTCTAAAGCTCTTGATGCTGTCCAGGTATTTAGTGTTTGTTTGGCTAAACATATTGCGATGCCAATTGTAGGTTTTGGTCCGATAGAAACACGTGCGGCAGCCTCCCTTGCAAGAGAGTTTGCCTCGTTTCCTTCCATGCCAGAATGGCCAGGGATCCAGACCAGCAATACTTTATTGAGTTCTCCTATTAAGGAGAGTCTTTTTTGGCAGTCCAAAACCAATTTCGACGTTACACGGTGAGAGCTAAGTGCTTTAAAAGCCGCTTGGCTGTCCGAATTTTTTTTTATTGTTCTATGTATGAGATTGGCTTGCTACAATCTCACGAAGCTATGGTGTAAATTTCCGCCTGAAATACAGTTGCATATGGATCCTAGAGAGGTTGAAATTTTTGTCCTAGATCTGCGTCCGTATACACCTGCACTAGAGCCTGAGGGTGTTTTTGAGCCGTCTGTGTTCCAACAGCTGTTTGCTCTTAATATTTCTTCCTTACGGAGGACCCATTCATCTCTATTTGGAATTAGGACGGTATAAGGCAGGTAGTTTACAGTTATACATAAATGTCAGGTCATTCCCAGAATACTGTGACTTTCAGTGTCCACTAGCATTCTGCTTCGTTCTGAATAAGCCTGATTTGTGCATGTAGAAATATGCGCAATTCTGTATGTTCCTCTCTATACAAAAATATATGGAGAGATACCAGAAGAATTTCCATGGCTGCTCTCGGTGTGGAGCTGATAGTACCCGTAATTGCCAAACAAGCCTGTCTCCGTGAACCAGAGAGCTTTGCTTGGGCCGTTCGCTGTAAAGCTTTTGGCCACCAGGCAATAGCTCCATATGCGGAAGGGCATTCATCAAGGTAACGAAAGCTATCTCGAGAAGTTTTTGGACTTACGAAGGAAAGTCAAATGGCATTGGTGTTTTTAGGAGTGTGCTAGGAGCTCTTTCCTCGGGCTTTGAGGCTGGGATTTGCTTTTTCGGACATTTGGGATGGTATGTGGGGTGGTCGCCGCTACAGTTTAGTGCAGGAAGGTTTGTTGGATCCCATTCCTTCTTATTACTTAATGCCATAACGCATTTTTTTGAAAAGTTATACTTTTTCATCATACCATCTTATGACATGTCCCAGGTTTTCTGATTTTCAAGAAATACATGAGAACAAAATACACCCTCATTGTAAAAGAAACTAAAATTGTAAACAAAAGTGAATAGGTCAATGTGAGTGAACTACAAAACCGTGAAGAAACAACTTCAATAATAAACAGCTCTAGAATAAACAATTAGTGAATATAAACAATTATAGTAGACAATTGAAAACAAATTTTGAGTTATAAATAAATATAGCCTTAGTTTAAGTCATAACAATTTATCGGGTATCTGACAAAAGTATTTAATAAATTATACAATGAAATCTTCGTTAGGGGGAAAGGAAGTTCCAAGGAATTTATTCTTCTGGAAAAGGGGAAGGTGTGAAGTGAAGAATTTTATCATAAATATAAATAAATGTGAAATAATTGGTAATATAACTGAATAAAGTGATGTTGAGTTCATCACGTACGCTTATTATATCTAATTTCATAACATCTAAAGGTGAACGAAGGTGTGCTTTTGAAATATGAGATATTGATAGGTAGACAACAGACATTCAATACATTCATATTAATTCATTATGATTCATAGTATTAATCTTTGAGTATATTCTTATTAATTCATATAATATTTATTATATATTAAATGTAGATAGGTAGATAGATACATATCCCAGTGAAGTAAGAACATTTTTTGTTGAAGAATGTAGGGAATGTTGGCTATTTCCGCTGACACATTTGAAAAGGTAGATACGACAAGAGTTTTAAATGTTGCTTTCGTTTATTTGGGCTTCAACACTTATGCGTGACGCCTCAGTCGTCACGACTTTTAAGCAAAACGAACACGATTTTTTAGGATCCCCAAAACCACTTGTCGTGCCAATGCCAATGAATTTCCTGTGTTGTAAGATGAACAGTTTTCAATTATAATGTTTCTGATAATATAATTTTGAATATTTAGATATTTTTAGTAAGGTTTAAATCGTAATCGGCACAATCTTAACCTTTAAATGAACGTCAAACCGGTCAAACGTCAAATATTTAATGTCCGTGGCTTGAAGCACATACTTTTCGTTATGTGCTTTAGGGGCAAGGGGAAGGTAAGATCAGGTGTCACGCCCGGAAATAAACGTACGAAATTCAGTCACTACGAGCTGCTACCACAGTATAGGAACGAACCAGTATGTTATTTCGTGACGTTACACTGCCGAGCTCTCTGTGACCTACAACGTCGTTCGGATGAGTATCTCATCCGGCGGCCAGTGCTGTGCTGCGATCCAACCAAAGTGCCAGTGGTGAATTTGCGAATAAAATTATTTACTACAGCTTATGTTTTTACGGGGTTTTGGTATTATTTTTATAGCTTATAAGCATTTTTTGCAATGGATACCATTAAAAAGAAGAAAACGGGTGGTGTGTGTGTAGTTCGTGGATGTAACAATAAATATTATAATTGTGATGAAAAATTTTACCGTTTTCCAAAGGATTCAGAAGAGTGAGAAACTGTTTGTATTTTCATACGATTTAATTTGTTGTTTTTGTTTCAGAGCTAAAGTTTGGCTCGTGCATGCCATAGGCCTGACTTGATGCCAAAAATAGAAACTCTATACAATAGTAGTCATCGTTTATGTGGTGCTCATTTTGAACCAGACATGATTATGCAACCTCATAAAAGAAAACTTTTTTTAAAAAAGGCTATTCCAACAATATTTCTTCCATCAAATTCATCAAATACTACAAAGCCTAAAGACTTTCAGACAAATGATTTATTGGAAAAGAATTTTGTTCGCTACTTTTGTGGTTATTTAATTAAAAAATGTTCGGAAATTCATAGATGCAGCGTATGTGAGACGTATTCACAAGCATATCAGAATTTAGACGATTCGTCTTTATACTGTTACCTTAGAGCTTATGAAAATACGAATAAGGATACTTTTGGAAACTTGAATATGCCGCATGAAAATTTTGTACAATACATCTCTTTATTAGAAATATTATTCCAAATGAATTTTGAGAAAGTTGCTACGGAAAATAATATTATTGAATCACTTATAAATATTAGTCAAACAACAGAGTTTGTACATCCTTGTGTTGATTTTCCAATAAAATATTTAATAAAACTTTTCTTCAAGGTACGACTATATTACACATTTTTTGTCAATAAAAACTTTAAAAATAATAACAGAATGAAAATTGTAATATGGAAAAACCAATAAATATTTTGTATAAGACTATTGTTTTATTCACTCATCAGTGTACTGTTCTACAATATTTAAGAAAAAACATTTAACACGTTCAAGTCATTTTAAAACTTATGCCACCTACGCCTATGGTAAAATGAATCGTAAAGCGATCCGTTCAAGGTCATCAAAAGCTCTGGCAATTTATGAATGAAATTTATAAGAGTTATGCTGGTTCGTTTCTATACTGTGCTGCTACCAGCAGCCAAAAGTGAATAATCGAAAACACCTTAAAATAAAATAAATTCTTCATTCTGTGATTAATATCATACAGAATGTAATTTGAGTTTTAATATTTATTAATAAGCAATAATTGAAACTTCTTGAACGGAAACAGGATGGGCATCATTGAATACATTTTTTTCGATACCTTTGAAAGGAGGTGTCGCTTTTCATAGGGTTCCATTTAAGTATTGGTCACAATGACCTTGTGACGTAATATTTGACGAATACGTCATCTATGATCACTACAGTAGGGAACTTTACAACTCTTATTATTCAGTTTCCTAATTTTATCAGTTTATGTCAACGAGGTAAAAAGAAAGAGGAGAGAACATAACAGTATAAAGTATCATCGACCAAAGTGGCTTCTGGATATGGCCGACTTCCGTAAACAAACCAGAGGCGTACATTAAATTATCCAATTAGGGGGGGAAACAAAAAACTCTCATATGCATCTTTTTAAGGTGGTACTTTTTGTTGTTAGAGAATTGATACCAGATTTTGGTACATTCAAAAATTTTATGTGGCTTCTGGATATGGCCGACTTCCGTAAACAAACCAGATGCGTACATTAAATTATCCAATTAGGGGAAACAAAAAACTCTCATATGCATCTTTTTAAGGTGGTACTTTTTGTTGTTAGAGAATTGATACCAGATTTTGGTACATTCAAAAATTTTATAACACTATTGTACAACTCAATATCAACTTGAATGTATACTAATACTCATAAAGAACCTTTCTAATACTGAAAATCACTATTTTTTAATTTATTTTTCACGGTTTTTTGTGGAAGTTATGATTAAACGCAATAAAATAAAACAAAAACGGTGTGTATGTCTTTGTTGAATCGTATGATAAGACTGCATTTGACTCTATACCCTGTCAATGAATCTTCCAACCTATTCAGACTATTTTTCACAGCCCTCGTATAACTTCATTGTACTATGTACTAGCACTGTAAGTCGAGGTGTAAATTTGTCTTTTTTGTATGAAAATGATTAATGGTGTTATGGATATAAAAGTTTACATTCACTTTACACGTGCGCTTATTAATTTTATTATCAATTTGTTGATTGATTTAAAAATTATATCACGTATACAAATGCATGCAATCATTAACATTTTCCAATAGAATTCATGCCTAGGTGATTTAACCAGAATTGTTAAGGATTATACTATAAAAATTAGAACATCCCGAATATAATAGAAGGCTGTCAGTACCTCCAAATTTAAAAAATATGTACAGGGTGTAATTGTAATAGAAGTACAGTACAATCTTCACTTCAAAATATCGCGATTTAAACCAACTAGCTTTAATAAAATGTCGATATTAAGAGAGATACAGGGTGTTAAACATGAAATTTTAATTTCCGCTTTTTACAATAGATTTAACGCTTTTTGACGTAAATGAACAAAAATTTGAGGTTGGGGGCTTTTGGATATAAAAAAGGTAGAACGTGTCGCGGGACACACGAAAGGAACTTTAGTTCCTTTTAAGCAAAAATAATGTAATACATCTGGCGTAATAGATAAACAATTTGCATATTCCTCGGTGGTCGAGTAGTAAGCAAACTAGACTCTCACGCGGTAGACCCGGGCTCGATTCACCGTGAAAAACTTTTTTTTAATTGTTAATTTTATTTTTAAATAACTATTCTGCTTGATATCAATAACGACAACAGGTAGACGTTTGAAGTATTTAGCAGAATATTCATTATTATAGGTATTGGACATTCCAGAACTGTACGCTTACCACAAAAAAATTTGTGGAAACATTGAGTTTATCTTGAAGTTCTCATTGATAGTATTATGAATTTCCAACAGAGGGTGTACGAATGTAAAATTCTTCTTGAACAACGTAATGAAATTCGATCTTATAATTCTATGTCTTGCTACAAATATAAATGAAATTTTACAATAAATCATTTTAGACAGAGTTGTATCATCTTGTGCTTGATGATTTGTGAAATGATATTACACTATTTGCGACTAACTAATAATGACGACTCTTATGGATTATTTCTTAGTCGTTCCATTTCATCTAATGCTTCGTTGTTACATGGGGCTTTATCTGTCAACTTGGAACAATCAAGCTCTTTAATCCGAATACCGTCCAAAGATCTGCACCGGCTTAGTGCGACGTATGCTTGTGCGCGAAAAGGAGAGTTACATTGAGTTACATTACAAGAATTATCGTACACACATTGTACTACATTTTTCGAACGTAATTTCATTAAAAAATAATAATCACGTAATTAATCACTGAAATATGATTATCTCTAAAACCGTTAAGATTTGGGGATACTAACAGATGTACCTTTTTTTTTGTTGTAGTGATGTGGCTTTGATTATTTTTCACAAAAGTAGCGCTAATGTAAAAGGTAAAAAAGTTTTGCGTACACTTATACCGCATACGTGGCCTATGTGGCGCCCTACAAAATACATCGGAATAGGTACAAAATTATGATTTCTCATATTCAAAAACCCCCAACCTCAAATTTTTGTGCGTATACGTCAAAAAGCCTCAAAGTTATTGTAAAAGGCGAAAATTAAAATTTCATGTTCAACACCCTGTATCTCTCTTAATATGAACATTTTATTAAGGCTAGTTGATTTAAATCGCAATATTTGAAGTGATGATTGTACTACTTCTCTATGTACAATTACTTGAGAACCACCCTGTATAACATATTATGTGAATATACAGTATCATCCCCAAAGTATGAACCATTTATGGCAAACTTACTTATTAAGGGTTTTTCGACAAAAAGTTATTTCTCGTAAAACGTTGTGCATCTCTTAATACTAAACGTACATCACATGCACCAACCAAATATAGTAAAAAAACACTTAATATACGGGGATCTTTCAAAATTTTATTACAAGGCCCCTAAAATACCCTATTTTTAAAAATTTTGAGAAATGTTATTTGAAAAAGTAAAAGTAAAAAAATATTTGGTGTAAAATTATTAATATTTTTCACTTTTCACAAAGCGGACAGAAAGTAATGATGCCTAATTTACAAGATGAAGTTATAATTTTTTTAAGTAAGAATTATCTAGCATTGGGTGTTCACTAAAAATATAAATAACCTTCGAACCAAAAAATTGAAATAAATTGACCATGGTTAAGACAAAACTTATGCAATTTGTAATATTACAGCCTTTTTAAATACACCGTCATATAAAGGATGTTGTCTATTTATTGTTTTAGCAATTCCATTCCTCTAAAACTACATTTTTTATGTTGAACTACTTTTTCGAATAATATTTCCCGAAATTTTTAAGAATAAGTTTACTTTCACGCTCGTTTCAAAATAAAATTTTTGAAGACTTCTCGTATATTAGGTGCATAATACTATATTTAGTTGGTACTTTTTGAATTTAAGGGGATGCTCACACTTTTACCAAGAATAACTTTTTCTCGAGCAGCGTGGTTCAAACAGAACTGGCTGGTATCTCAATTGTCACAAAAGAACTAACCAGAAAAGGAATTTCTGGCAAAAACAATATGCACTGAAAATAGACAAGCCCTATTAGCCTTGAACAGACAATGTGTTATATCGGGGCTAGTACTAGAGTGCCACCAAGATTTAGCAAACGCCTCGGCTAAGAACAATATTAAAGGGCACGACAGGAGTAAAGGAAATCGCATTGCCGATTCTTCAGCCATAGAAGCGGCTGGACTAAACATTTAAGGGCCCAGTGACACCCACAGCCTAACGACTTTGATAATTGCGGAACTAGCCAAACGTTACACCCATGTTCAATCCCCTAAAGGATGGGATAGAATCAAAGGATGCAGTCTCGCCAGGATCACCCTGGGCGACCCTGGGAAGCTGGCGCCGAAGAAATATTTGGCGATGACCAGGAAAAACCTACGTTTAACAGTAGGATTTTTGACTGGCCACTGTCAACTAAGGAAGCACCTCCATACTATGGGGCTAGTGGACACATCTCTAAGCAGGATGTGTGAATAGGAAGATTACTGTCAGGCATGTCTTATGCGAGTGTCCGGAGTTATCGTCGATCAGAGATTGGCCTACACCTGCCGATATAAAGAAGATGTCTCCTAGTGACTGTCCACCTTCCTGGAAGGACAGGATGGACAACTCCTCGGGAGGATGTACAATGGGTCACATGTGGCCTTAGTGCTGTGAGCCTACACTCACCCTCCCTACTCAGATACAGATAAAGAACTTTTTCTCGAAAATCCCTTCATAAATATGTTTCTCTCATGGTGCATACTTTGAGGAACATTTTGTTATTAACAGTTTTATCAGTCAGTCAAAATTTCGATATTTTTTTCTAAAATATGTACAGAGGTTTATGCAGATAAACATACATTATAAAAAGATTATCAATATTGTTTTCAAAACACACACGATCATGTTACATAAATATAATAAATTGGTCAATTTATATTCAAAGTACTATTGACCATTTACAAAATGAGTTCTGCGATCTCAGATTACCTGACAAGTTTTATAGGCAACCAAAAGTAAGTAGTTGATATTATAGTTTAGTCTAAGGACCAAAAATTACTTATTTCAGTTCAAACTGGCTCAACAAAATTAAACACGCTGTTGATTGATGGGGTACGTTATTTTGAAGATCACGAATTCGAATCTCTGTAGAAGTTATATTTTTGTTGTTTGTGTACACTAGTGAAGTGCTAATCTTGGAAAATTATTTACAGTTTTTAAGAATGTCTATAATTTAAATGAATTTTTCTTATCTTTTCACTTTTTGTTTCAAAGTAGGTAAATTATGTAGAATAGCCAATGAATCAAAACTGGGTTCTTGCCAAACCGAATTTACATTTGGAGATCAGGACATTCCCATCTGATGGAAGTTATAGTTAAAGACATTTTATATTAATAAGAGAAAGAAAAATAAATTGGGTACCTAATTTTTAGAAACAATCGATAATTACGTTGTGCCTTGTGGGTTTTTAGGTTTAAAATACTCATTATTCAAAGTTTGTCATCCCTGTCAAAGAAAAGAAAGTAATGCCGATGGTCTGGCGTTCCTTTTACTCCCTGTGGGCCGGTAGCATGTGAACTTGATATAAAGTGACTTCAAATTTTGACCTTGATGATAGTTCATTTCGTGCATAAAAAACAAAACTACTGTATAGTCCAGTAATATAGGCCAATAGGTGCAATCTCGGAATGAAAGATGACAAATCCTTATTTTGTCGTTCTAAAAAATCTCCTAATCCGTGTTCTAATATTTCAAAGGTCAAAAAATCAGTTTTTTTCAAATATCTCGCTGCTTGTTGTGATTTAACGCTATTTGCATCTGTTATGAGAATAAAAGTTTCAAACATTTTTTTATACATGAAACTATTTTTGAGATAACGAAGAGCGCGCAGTCTGTTTACAGCATAATACAAGGTCAAACATAAAGTTTCCATAAATAATACGTATTAAGTCTACGAATCGTTAAGAATTATATAATTATAAATAGTTTTTTAATTGTTAAAACTCAAAGGTACTCCTCAAAAACTTTTGATACATATCCTCGATCTAAAAAACACATTTTATTTCTGCACGTATTTAGAGGTTGTGACACGACTTTTGAGCTGTAATAGTTATTATTTATGATACAAGTGCGTGAAGTTATGCAAAAGTACTTCACGCACAAGTGTCATACAAAATTTTATCTAAGAGCACATTAAGAAAAAATAAAATAAAAAATGTGCTCTGAAGGGGTTAAAAATATAAAAATGAATCTTCTATAAAAAAAATATACGGGGTGTAATAAAAAAGAAGGTCACAAATCACACCACATATTCTGGGGCTAAAAATAACTCGATCTGACCCAAGTTACCGTAGTACAAATGTGCATGCGAAAAAAGTTACAACCCTTCGACGTTACCAAATGACAATTGATTTTTTCAAATATTTCGACAGTTGTTCGACATTAAAATGAAAGTTGACAAGTGGCTTTCTTATGATTAGAGCATCTTGAAAAAAAATTAAGGAATTATTGCACCCCGTTAAAAATTTATGGGAGTTGAGATCCCCTAACCCCTCCCAAAATTTTTGTGTACGTTACAATTTAATGCTTCTGTAATCTGTTAGAATTTGAAGGGTGGGTGAACCCCACAGCACTTAGGCCACAACTGGCCCATTGTGCATCTTTACGAGGTTCAGACTTCCTTCTGGCTCGTCATCCAGCCTACTTGTTTGAAGTAGGCGATAACGTCGCCGGAAGTAAGCTTCCTCATGCTGGCTTGTGTTAGTCTGTACTCGCTGAATACGGAAAACCTAAATTGAGAAAGTGTCGGACATTCACAAAGAATGTGTTCGACAGTCTCATCTTCCTGTTCACATCCACTACAGAGTGAAGTGTCAGACAGACCCAGTCTGTAGAGGTGTTTTCGTAGGTGGCAGTGACCGATCAGAATACCCGTGGCTGTCCGAAGGTTCTGTCTGTTGATAGTCACGTATTTTTGACTACTTTGCTGTCCGGATATTGCAGCAGTTCCTTGGCAAGCCTGCAACCTTCTGCATCGTCCCATCTACCCTTAAACTTTTCAAGGAAGTGTTCCCCTATTAGGTTAATCATAACCGACGCCGACAGACCAATGAAAGTGCCAGGTCCCAAGAGTTTTTGGGAGGCTGCTTTCCTGGCTAGTGAGTCGGCAACGTGGTTACCTATCGATTTACTGTGGCCCTTGATCCAGCCTAGAGTGACTTCGTTGTTGCTACAGGCTTCGATCAGGGACAGGTGACACTCCAGTACTAGGCCTGATGTGATACGTGGTCTGTTCAGGGCTAGTAGTGCTTGTCTACTATCCGTAAGGATGTGAATTTTATTACCTGTGGTGTTTCTTTTGGTAATCTCTTTTGCGGCGATGTAGATAGCAGTGAGTTCTGTTTGAGCAACGCTGACATTACAGCCCATCGCCCATTTGATGTTTAGATTCAGAGATAACGGTAACTTCGAAGGGTTGTAACTTTTTTCACATGCACATTTGTACTAGTCAAGAAAACATTTTTGTATTCTGTGTAAAATTTTTTATTTAAAATTGCAAAGCGCTTTCGGCTGTTAAGCCATCATCAGTGCCATACTCGTCAGATATGAAACAAGAAACTAGATATGAAACTAGAAACAGATATGAAACAAGAAACTAGATATGAAACTAGAAACATATCTGACGAGTGACGAGTATGGCACTGATGATGGCTTAACAGCCGAAAGCGCTTTGCAATTTTAAATAAAAAAATTTTACACAGAATACAAAAATGTTTTCTTGACTTTCTAGTCATGTGTACTCAGCTATAAAGATATTCACCATTTGTACTAGGGCAACTTGGGTTGGATCGAGTTATTTTTAGCCCCAGAATATGTGGTATGATTTATGACCTGCCTTTTTGTTACACCCTGTATACACAACGAATTCCAATTATTTAAATTCATATTTACAGTAAAATGAGGACAATTATTTAAATTACTAATTATAACATTGGGTAATTTGTCTTTTTTCAAAGTAACAAATATTTTTCACTATGTCTGACACTTCTGTCAAATTTACTGTCAGCACAAAAGTTTATACAACAAACGACTAAATTCAAGGCAACTAGATAATCACGTAGCTAAAAAAGAGTGTTAAAATGAAAACTACATTTAAAAAACATTGGTCATTTACGCACGCTTTTGGGTGTTATAATGAAAGTCCCATATAAAAAGCCTTGTTCATTCACGCACGCTTTTTAACGTATGTATAATGTATGATTTCACACATTCTTTTTGGTACGTGAATGACTAATTCTAAATGTGGTCGTAGATAAATTTCATTGTAACCCTAGAGAAACACCAATTTGGATCAAATAGCCGAAGTATTTCAACGTTATACAGGGTCAGTACTACCTTCACTTCAAAATATTGCGATTCAAATCAACTAGCTTTGATAAAATGTTGATATTAAGAGAGATACAGGGTGTTGAACATGAAATTTTAATTTTCGTTTTTTACAATAACTTTAACGCTTTTAGACGTATATGCACAAAAATTTGAGGTCGGGAGTTTTTTTAATGAGAAATCATAATTTTGAATGTATTTCGATGTATTTTGTAGAGAGCGCCACATAGGCCACGTATGCGGCATAAATGTACGCAAAACTTTTTTGCCTTTTACATTAGGGCTATTTTTGTAAAAAATAATTAAAGCCACATCATTGCAACAAAAAAAAGGTATATCTGTTAGTATCCCCAAATCTTAACGGTTTTAGAGATAATCACATTTTAGTGATTGACTATATGATTATTATTTAATGAAATTACTTCGAAAAATGTAGTGTGTACGTTAGTTATTACTTGCTACATAAATTCCAGAACGATTAATATGTCTTTATCATGACTTATACATTTTTGGAATTTGTTCATTTGTAATGTGAAACTTAACAATGTTGTTGATTAAGTAATATATAACTATTGCGTTGGAATAAAGCAAACTAAGTATATTATTATATATTCCAATATTAACAATTTAATATTCCAATTTAACACTTTAACTTTCTTATGTTGTTAATAATATACCAAATTGGTCACATTAATGATTTGAATTAAATAGAAAGTTAACAAACGTCTGGATTCGACGACTCTACTTCAAAAGATCCTGATGTTCAAACAGATTCGACTTTGTTGACATATCTTTTGACAGTTGACACTTATGGTATCTATTCAGATATTATACCGCTTGTTACTACAATAATACAACTACAGCGACATAGACACCCCCATTCAAGCCTCTTGTTTGATTCTGTCGATTGCAATCAATAATATTTTAAAGTTTGACTCCAAAAATTTTGTTGTCAAACTTTCATAGGTCCATTCACAGTAGATAATATCCTTGTAATGTGAATTAAAATATTTTTGTGTTCCATCCCGCGTAATAGGTTTTGGTTTCCGTTACTGGAAGACATGTATTGATTGTGATTTTAGTGTCGTATTCAGTCCTAGATTGAGCTCTTAAAGTCCCTTCTAATTGCAAACCTGAATGGTTAATGATGTGGATCCTACCAATCCTGTTTGAATAAGAAGTGTAGTAGTTTTCACCAAAATATTTTCACTAGTAATACCACTAGAGGTCAAATTATTTCCGTAGTCGAAGACGAGGGATAATTTTCTAAAAATATTCATGAGCGAGAAAAAATTTCCGGATTTAATTTGATCTCGTGTGGTATTCGGTAAGAAAATTCCACACCAAATGTGTTTCCAACAACATCAATTTTCGTCTTTATCAAGTTATTGCAAAACAGGTTTTGTCAACTTGATTATTCAGTTACCATGGCAACTCAGTGAAACTCTAAACTAGAAATTATTTCTGTCAAAAATTTGTCGAAACAGCACGACGTAGAAAAATGTCCCACTTCGGTCAAGAAAGTAAAGAAAATATTCGCCAGAATATTAAGCAGTTGACACCAGCGAATACTAGGAGATCGAAGGCAAGTGTATGGAAGCAGTTTATAAACTTTTGCACAGAAAAAGCGTATGATTTCGACAGAGCGGATATACCTGTGGAAGAACTGGCGCTCATTCTTGAAAACTATGCCTTCAACACGAGAAAAAAGAACTCTGAAGACTACAAGGAGAGTGTTATCAAAGTTCTATGGAATTCTACAGCTAAGCAGTTGCAGGAATATTTTTTCGAAAGGTATAATCGCAAATTTTATCCATTCTCTGACGTAAAATTTGTCAACGCAAGAGCTGCAAAAAATGCTAAGCGTCGGAAGCTACAAATAGATCCAACCAAGAGAAAGGCAAGTTCATCCGCACTATCAGCAGACGAATTGATAAAGATTATGGAGCTTTGGGACGAAAACACTCCGGAAGGATTGCAAAGAAAGTTCTTTCACATTGCTGCTTATGAATTGGCCTGGATAGGAAATGAAGGAGCGGCAACAACAATAGAATATTTTGTGGAATAAATTGACAATCAAGGTTTTCTCCAAGACCACTCAAGGCGGTTCAAAAAGAATGGCCGACAGTAAGTGGCTTGTACCGAATACAGTCAATGAAGAATTATGCCCAGTAAGACTGTTCAAAAAAGTAATAAGCAAGCGAGACCAACTCATCAAAACGAATCGTTTATTTTTAACTCCAAATCCAAACTGGCACCACCCCGATTCCAAAGGTTGGTACAAGAACAGCTCGGTTGGAAAAAATACAATATCTACCTGGTTCAAATCGGCGGCATCAGTGATTGGAATCGATGTCAACAAGATCAAGATAACAAATCATTCTGCGAGGGCCACTGCTGTTTCAACTCTAGCCAAAACGGGAATTGGAGAACAGCAATTAATCAAAATAACAGGGCATGGTAGCAGTCACTCCATAAAACCATATCTGCAAATTGACTCGGGCCATCATCAGGATATAATTGACGCAATGAGGTCTGCTTCAACTTCTGCAAAGACAGTCCAAGAATCTCTAAATCAAGAGCAAGCAACTTTGAATCAACCTGCCATAGTATACAATAATTGCGTTTTTAATATAAACATCAATCATAATGGTCCATGAATTTAGAAAACATTTGAGCTTTTTGTTGAAATTAATCAAAATTATTATGTAAACAAATAAAAATTAGATTGTCATTATAAACGTCAAAAAATTTCCAGTATAATTCGCTGTTGGGTACCCACCAGAAAAAAATTTCCGATGAAATTCATCCGTTGCTATGGTGATCTGACAGAAATACACGTTCTGATTGGTTAAAAATCACAAGTGTGGAATTTTCAGAATTATTTTCCACTCCAGCTAAACAAGTGATATCCGCTATTTCCCAGGCTATCTCAATGTCTTGTTCTGTCACATTTACATTTCTTTGATTATTTCCTGAATATTTTTTGGACAATTTGCCTTTTTCTGCCCTTTAATGTCGCAGTTGTACCATATAAATCATATAAATGGTACCAGAAAAGCCTCATTATTATCAAATTGACCATGAACATAATGAGAATCTTATTAGTTCCTTACGATCCTCGAGTCCGAGAAATCAAAATGAATATTCCACATGTGTGAATACCACAGAAGAAAATTTTCAAATCAGTACACCAAAGCAAACAATTTATAACAGTTGTTTATTTAATAATTGTACTTTCAAATAATCGAATTTTATTGTATTAATAAAGATAATTATTGTTATTGTTCATCCATACATTCTGTCGTTAATTTATCTTGCCAGAAAACACTCGAGCTTTTCTTTTATCAGATAAATTTCTCGAAAAACTGACACTAGATAAAATTAGTGATTGGCAAAAATGTTTCGTTGCAAAGAGAAATTTGCGTTTTTACTGTTGATAAAAATATGTCAAATGCTGTGATAATAGTTTGATATGCTTTACGTATAAAGGACAACAACTGGATTATAATTTTTACAATTTAAATTTGATATGGTTTTTCCAAACCACTTTTTGCGTAAGTTTGTTTTAGCGAGACCATGATTTCCTTTGCAGTCTATCATTTCCAGTACATTTTCACACAAGCATTGCACAATTAAATTTCTAGACGCAAATCCATCTTGTTCCATGCGGAAACCAAAGTAGTATTAATAGATAGGTTTTCGGAAAGAACATTAAGCACATAATAATGCTCCAACAGAAGTTTCATTCTGAATTCCCAATTAGCAAACCCCTTATTATCAAATGGTTTGACTGTGACGGTACTGCTATTATATTATATTTGCTGTAGCCATTTTGTTTGTTTTCCAAAACTTTATCAAGCTACTTAATTTACTCCGCAATTATCAACTTTAAAATCGCCTATTTCACTATTTTTTGTATGCGTGACTAACTGGGCCCATAACCTATTGTTTTCATGGTTAAGTGAAACACTATTTCAGTTTTAATAGTATGTATTAATTAATACTTTAATTAAAACGAAACGTTTATCAACAACATTCGCGTAAAAAAATATTACCTAGACTAACTAACTGTTTCTAATTGATTCCACTTTAGTGAAAAAATATATGAAAATTCTGAATTATTGATAATTATTTCGATATATTAAAATATCATCATCAGAATGACAGAATAGTATATTATACACCAAGGTGGTGAAGACTATTATTATTGATGGAGCACCAAGATTATTTCGCAAGTGCTTTGTCCCGAGCGGAATAAGGTGCGAGGTTCATAAATGTTTCCAACACCATAGTGTATATACAATTTTTTCCACTACTAGCCAAATTTATGACAAAAATAAAAAATAATTCACAAACGCACCACTATAAGCGTTTACCCCGTCGTCTGACTGACAAGTACACTGTCAGTTTTCGATATAATATATTATGAACGTACTCGTTATGTCATCAGTCATTTTTGGTTGAGCGCGAATTTTAAACTAATGGCATTTTTATTCAAATAATTTAATCTTGATAGGTAATTTCAAACAGCAAATATGTTGAAGACGATCTTCTGGGTATACAAAATTATGTTGCACAAGTTTTTGTAGAACCCTGAATTCTCAAAATATTTGAATTTGTCCATTATTGACCTATGTTAATAATAGAAAATTATTAACCACTAATAGAGAAATTCAGAGATAGTAGTGGAAAAATTGAATTTGCGCTCAAAAGTTATGACCAATAGATATATCATTCAAAATTCACGCTTTTCCCTGTATATTAGTGAAAAATGGGAGGAGTCTCTTGTTGGTGGTAATTTGATATTTTCCATAAGAACTTGAATACGAGGTAGAAGTATATACAGTTCCATATAGACTCACCCTATATATATAATTATATAGTGTATGATTTTTTCGAGATAAAGTACTAGAAAGAAAAATATCTTTGATAGTTCGATAGAGTTTTTTATATATTATTATTATTAGTATATATGTACTTCAAGGTTATTAGTTGCATAACGTTGCTTCGTAACAGAAATCCAAAATTGTTGAAATGAGAAACTTTTCATCTCAGTCGGTCAAGTTGAAAAACATAGTGAAGTGGAAGTACGTATAAAATTGTTTGATAAAAGTTAATATAACGTGAAATAATTAAAAACTCGTTAAATACACTTTCATTGTTTTTTTAAATTGGATTCACGGTATTTTGATGATAAAGGATATCTTGAAATACGGTTCTTTGTGTTGTAATTTTATGAAATTTTCATTAGAATTGGGCAAAACTAATTAGTTCATTCTTAATGTGATTAAAAATAATGTTTAATTACCATCTTAAACAAGCGTGAATTAGTGTATTTAAGGACAAATGTGATTGTTTATACTTTGTTAAAAAAATGGGATACCAAATATTTCTTAAAAATCATTTTATACCACAAATTTCACTCCAACTATATTTTGAAATATACAGGGTGTTCCAATAAAGTGTGGCGTATCAAAATTATATTTTTTTTTATTGGTGAACCATATTACCTATTTAAAGCACGCCTCAGCGTGTTTAAATCGAACTTTAAAAAACGCGCGTGTTTTAAAGTTGCCGTGGCAACATGAACAACTCGAAAGACGAAGTCTAAATCTATGGTCTAAATCATGTCTAAATGACAATTTTTTTATGATTGATCTGACAGGAGTAGTTTGTAACGTCAAAACTTTTATTCAAACAATATTTAACAATGTCAAATTTATAAATTAAAATGGAAAGTGCCGTTGGTATTGTTTGAAATATTAATATTTTGATTTTTCAAATCTTAGGAAATGGTATTTAAATTAATACTATTGACATTCACAGAACTCAATAAGGTTGAACTTCCATCAAAATACAAATTAGTTTATGTTTTTCTCATTTCCATGACAACGCAAGGTATACATCATATACATCACGAATTCAACCATTTGACATTTAGTTCTTATTTCCATTTTTTGTTGTTGTAGTAGTTATAGACCAGTATTTATAATTTCAAAGTGCACCAATAAAAAATAATAGCGTAAAGTATTCGTGGATAACTGATCTTTAAAACACTTGCTCTTTAAAACACTTGCTTCGCCGTCGTGCTCGAAAAATTGCGCGTGTTTTAAAGACCTTAATATCCACTTATACTTTAATATACTAATAAAGATGTAACATTTTGATAATATCTCAATCACAAAACTTTACGTAGAAAGAATATAATAATGTATAATATTAAGAATGTATTTTTCAATGTATTTTACAATTAATTTAAATGTTCAAAATGACCACCATTCACTTGACAATAACCGAGGCAATTTTGGAATTCTCGTATAGTCAAATGCAGTCTTATCATGCAGGTCATATGATTCAACAAAGACATACTCACCGTTTTTGTTTTCTTTTATTGCGTTTAACAAAATAAAATTAATAAGCGCACGTGTAAAGTGAATGTAAACTTTTATATCCATAACACCATTAACCATTTTCATACAAAAAAGGCAAATTTATACCTCGACTTACAGTGCTAGTACATAGTACAATGAAGTTATACGAGGGCTTTGAAAGATAGTCTGAATAGGTTGGAAGCTTCATTGACAGGGTATAGTCAAATGCATACGATTCAACAAAGACATACTCACCGTTTTTGTTTTCTTTTATTGCGTTTAATTATAACTTCCAAATAAAATCCGTAAGATGAATAAGACAGACTTATGCAATTTTGACGGGAGAAAAAAGGATATGTATTTAATTTTCAGCGATTCTAAAAAGTCTTTCACCAGCGAAGTTTTTATTTAAATGTCAGTTATGTCACTTTGACAATTCGAAGTAACAATATGAATAATAAGAAGCAATTTTCCGGTATTTTGCATCCTCAATAAAAAAAAAATGGTACTTAATCTGATAGATTATTTCGAGAATTAATGAAAAACTGGAAATTCGTCAACCAGTGTTATTTGGTTAATTTCTTCCGTTATCTTTATACTTTTAAATCAGCACTATTGTCTGGTCTATTGAAATATACTTTAAGAAATAATCAGGTATTTTCGTATCTGTTTGTGTTTTGTGATAAAGACATTATCAAAATGTTACATCTTAAAAATGAATTGTCTTATTGTATGTTTATCCTTTTAAACAAATCACACAGTGCCTTGTTTAATTTGTTATAAAAACAATATATTATATTATTTATTTTCTTAAAGCTGCTAACGATTAACTCAAAAAATAGAAAAATATAACAAAAAACTTTGACATACTCTGACCATTAATTGAAAAAAATACGTGAAACGTCACAGTACTATAGTGAAATAGGGTGATAAATTTGAAACTCTTCAACAACATAGGGCGTTCATTTTCTTCCTTTTATTTTAACTATAGTATTCAGAAAAAAGTAAAGCGGGTATGAGAAAAATTTATATGTATTACACAGAAGTAAAGCGCCTCTTCCTCCCTTGGATTATTATTACTAATAAACTACATCCCTATGGAGGAAAGTGGCACTCTAATACAAATATATGAATAAATGTAAAAACAATTATTGAAAATGTTTGTTTCCGCAAGGTGAAAATACGACCACAAAAATGTCTACAACTTTCGTTGTTAGTGAATATTTATCAAAATATAAAAATATTTCCAATGCGGTGTACCTAATTATCTGGAGATATTATGATTTTTAGGAAAACACAAAATATATTTTTGGAAAATCGATTCAAAATAAAGTTGTTTTTCCACTACTATCTGTGAAGTTGAAAATTATTGCTTCTTCTAGCCAACTGAGAAGTTGAATTTCTCTATTAGTGGTTAATAATTTTTTCTATTATTAACCTAGGTCGATAGTGGACTGATTCAAATATTTTGAGAATGCACAAAAGCTTGTGCAACTAATTTTGTATATCCAGGAGATTGTCTTTAACATATTTGCTGCTTGAAATAACCTATCAAGATAAAATTATTTGAATAAAAATGCCATTAGTCAAAAATTCGCGCTCAACCAAAAATTACTGATGACATAACGAGTACGCTCATAATATATAGAAAACTGACAGTGTACAGGGTTATTCATTATAAATTACCCACACCCTATCATCGTTATTATCACTTTTAGAAAAAAAGTCTCATATAAAAATTGTTGGGTTACAGCCAAAGATTA
>CAJUYH010006231.1:0-20747 GCA_910591685.1 Galerucella tenella | reverse complement strand
CAGTTGGTGATTCCAAGAACAAGGGTAGCAGCAGTACTGCGGAAATTACACGACAGTCCGTCAGGAGGACATCTAGGTGTGAAGAAGACCCTCCAGAAAGTGCGAGAACGGTTTTATTGGATGCACAGTTCCGAAGATGTGAAGGACTGGTGTAAGAAGTGCACTACCTGTGCTACGACCAATGGACCACAAGGAAGAAGAAAGGCTCCTATGAAGCAGTACAATGTCGGAAGCCCTTTTGAACGCATTACCCTGGACATTGCCGGACCGTTTCCACCGACAGCAAATGGCAGCAGGTACATTTTGGTGGTGATGGATTATTTCACAAAATGGTTAGAAGCGTATGCCATTCCAAACCAAGAAGCCGCAACTGTTGCCGACGTGCTTTTGAATGAGTTCATTTGCCGATATGGAGTGCCCCTGGAAATACACAGCGACCAGGGCAGAAACTTCGAAAGCCAGCTGTTCAAGGAAGTTTGTGAAACGCTTGGCATGAAGAAAACGAGAACTACGGCTTTGCATCCACAGTCGGACGGAATGGTAGAGCGAATGAACAGAACTCTTGGCAAATACCTCTTTAAAGTAGTATCTAACCATCAGCGAGATTGGGACCAATATCTCTCGCTATTTGCGATGGCCTACAGATCCGCCATCAATGAGTCTACCGGCCAAACACCAGCAAAAGTTCTGTTCGGACGCGAAATGAGATTACCCTGCGACCTTGAATTTGGATGCCGACCCGGAGAAGACATAGCTGGTGAAGATTACGTGACTCAGCTGAGAAAAAGAATGGACGACGTACACGAACTGGTTCGATCGAATCTCCAGATCGCTAGCGATAGGATGAAGAAAAGGTACGAAACGCAAGCTACAGAAGGAGGTTTCCACGAAGGAGACAAAGTCTGGCTGCATAACCCAAGAAGACAAAAGGGTTTTTCTCCAAAGTTGCAGAAAGCTTGGGACGGTCCGTACCTCGTGAAGAAACGAATCAACGATGTCATATATCGTATCAGCAAGATCCCAAACGGAAAGCCAAAGGTGGTACACCGTAACCGATTAGCGCCATTCGAGGGTGACCACGATGAGGAAGTAAACCAGCTTCAGGAAGTAGCCGATCCTGCTTTTGTAGAGTTCATGGGTGCTTATGGTGGTACCGGAAAAGCAAGATTCGACGTCACCACTGAGAGACGACAAGACATGCTTACCGTTCCAGAGGAATACTCACTGGCCATAAACATCCCTGCCAGCGTAACCGATGCACGCGGACTGGCATCTCTGTTCATAAAGAAGAGTGGCGCCCGACGTTTGCAAGACCAGTTACCAGTACCAGGTAAAGCTCTGAAGCTGCAAGATGGCTCCCGCTACAATTTCCACCTAGTGATGAGAAACACCTTCGTCGAAAGACCAACGTACGAGGATGTCTGGAAAGCATCACGAAGCTTGAGGGAGCATGTGCTTGAATTGGACGTGCATAGGCTAGCCATGCCCAAGATTGAATGTAGGCATTTAGATTGGCGAATAATACGTAACATGGTAGAAGTAATCTTCCGAGACACCGAAGTGCAGGTACTAGTCTGCGGCCAAGCACGGGAGACACAGCCAACAGAGAAGACGGTCGCATGTTACTTCCATGCAACTGGAAAATGTAACAAGGGAACCAGTTGCCGATACAGTCATCTCATTTCAGTTTCCTAGTTAGTTCCAGGAGGAACTGTCTCTTAAGGAGGGGGCAATGTTACGCGAGCTGCTGCATTAATGTGCTCAATTAGTGCCCCCAGTGAAATTCCCATATGATACGACTATGGCTCCTCCGCCTTATTTTTTAGAATGATCTGGAATACGTAACATTTAGAAAAACCCGGCGCATCCACCAAAACTTCGAGTTCGAGAGGCTTCTAGAAATACATACGTGCGAGTATAAATAGGCGACGAGCATCGCAGCGGAGTTCAGTTAGTCAGTTAGTGTTGATACTGAAAGAAAGCAATCGCGCCTCGATAAAGTGTTTATTAAGTGACTCTCATATAAATTATAGTTAGTGTATTATATAAATTATTGAATAAGGACTGTACTTGAATATAAATTGTAAATATAAATTAATTGTAAATATAAATTAGAATAAACGTTACATTATTTTTCATACTTTCTATTTTTCTAAACATGTTTTCCTACAAACAAGCAACAAGCAATAGTTATGGATCATGATATCTTTTATTTGGACGGTATCAATACTTATGTCGTCGAAAAGTATTATTATCATATCGTTCCTTTGCAAGTGTCATCAATAAATATCCAAGTCACCAGATCATATTAGTGCAATAAATACCAAATATTACAATACCGTTAGCCGTTCCTCCTTTTTGTTGAAAACAGTACAAAATCTCTTTTTAATTCTACTGTAATTAACAAAGTTCAATTTTGTTACCGAATTTTCGCAAATAGCACATGGCGCAGTCAGTAAACTGTCTCTGAATTAAATTAAAATGATGATTAAATATGATTCCATCGATTGTCAATAGCAACAAATTCAGGTGCACAGAAAAGAATTTAAATAGTCACCTCACTTCGTTAAAAGAGCCGGAAAACGAAAAAAATATACCTACCTTATATTTTCCTTCCCGCATTCCACACTCAACAACACCACAAAACAATGGCATTCTAGATAATTTCAAGAACTTATTACTAATTGAACTCCAAGTATCATCCGAATAGAATGTCACATCATTTCTCTAGCACCATATGGCCGATCTGTCAATGGCGTCATTCTGGTATGGTCTATAGTAGTTTGGTCTTTCAAGAATGCTTTACTGAAATTTTATCACAAAATTCACAGTTTTGTGGTGTCTTTTCACGCAATATTTGGAACTTTAGCTCTTTACGTCAGGTTATGTTTGAGCGACCAGGGGTCGCGACGCAAAAGATCTGACCGTTGCGCGTTACGTTACGCTATGTTATGTTACGTTGCTTTTGTTATGTGCCTTGCTTGCGTGCTTGTGCCTCCTTAGTCTCTCTCTCGTTTACGAAGCACCCATTTCATATGCTCCGACTGGGATTCGAACCCGGGCCGCCCGCGTGGAATGCGAGCATTCTACCACTGAACCACCGATGCTATATTAAAATTCTATGCAAAGTTGGTATAATATTCGCAGTGCTGGTGATCTACTCGAATTTGTTCGTATAAATTTTTACTATTATAATCCATAATTCTTTTTGCGCGATTAAGAGGTCTAGCACATTTACTTTTCGAAATACAGGGTGTTGGAAATTGGAAAACTTGAATGTTCTAATTCGATAACTTCAAAATGGATGGATAAATTGATTTGACATTTGGCAGGTTGTTTTTAAACGTAAAAGGGCATATTTTTATATAAATAGTAGTTTGTGCAACTAGTGTGGATATGATGGCCATATCGCACGTGGACGAAGTTCATGTGCAAGTTCATGTGCAATATGGACAATCCACACGAGTCGAACAGCATATTTTTTCTGTGACACACTTAAGGAAAAATCTAGAAAATAAAAATTCCTATACACTGTAATATAATTTCAAATAGAAAATTCAACAATTCAATTTTATGTTTCCACCAATTTTTTGTGGTAAACGTACAGTTCTTGAATGTCCAATTTGTATAATGCTACGGTTTTCCTTTTTAAATATACGATGCTGTTATAAGTAGATGTTGCCAGTCGGACTCCCTCATGAAGGGTACTGTACCATTATCTATAATAATGAATATTCTGCTAAATATTTCAAACGTCTACCTGTTGTACTTATTACAGGTGCAGAATATTTAGTTAAAAATAAAATTAACAATAAAAAAAACTTCTTCACGGGGAATTGGAACCGGGTCTACCGCGTGAGAGTCTGGCTTGCTTACTACTCCACCACCGAGGAGTATGCAAATTGTTTATCTATAACGTCACATAATGTATTACATAATTTTTGCTTAAAAGGAAATAAAGTTCCTTCCATGTGTCCCGCGACACGTTCCACCTTTTTATTATTTGAAATGTGTTTTTTCGAAAGTTTCATCATACGTTCTCGATGTGAAATATTAATTTTATCGAAAAATTGAGTCCCACAGCTGATTTACCAGGCAAAGAAAACATATTTACCACATTTGAGGTGTTTTTTTTAAGCAAAATTTTCGATAATATCTGATTCAAGGGAGAGAAAAGGAGATTAGTAAATACAATACAACAATGCTAGTACACAGTTGGAAAAACTGTCACTGTGTAGTTTTTCAGTCTGTCAAAATTCAAGGTTCACGCCTCTGGACATCAGCCAATGTTTTTTCAACTTTATGCTAGTGTTGGTATGGTTCAACTGAATTGACTTATTTAAAAAAATATCACATCACCTTTTTAATACCTATTTATCGAGTACCTTTGCTATTGGTGATGTATGAAGGCATGAAGGCATGAAGACATTGTCGAAAATGGGATTGCAGATGATTTTGCAAAAGAAGTTGTAGTACTTCAAATTTCCGGTAACGCAAAATGCTGCATCATGGAATAAGTCCGAAAAGGGAGAAGGAGCTAAGTGCAGCATTTTCGAAAAATACTCTAGGCCAAGGACAGACCAAAACTAACGACTTTCTGCAGTAATATGGTCAAAGGGGACAGCGGAACTTGCAGATTCAGCGATGATAAGTCTCACTGAGCCAATCGACCCCATTGTAGTCTAGAAGTATTTTCCAGTCCTCACTCACATCAGACCCTTAGTTCATCCAGGAGATGGTTGAAGTTCAATTGATGTAGTTTTGTCGAGGATTTTGTAACAAGGCATCTTATACTGCTTAACATCACGTGAATATCTTTCACTATTATTCCACAATACACTTACTCATGGTATGCTGATTCCTACTCCAAATTGCGTCCGAGCCGCGCAGTTACGTCACGCGGGAACCAGAAATTAACACCCAACTCTCACCGGTCTTGCAATTCATTGCGTTTTCATGCAATACACGGAGTTGTTGGCTTTAATTTCAATTTTACTTGAGTTGATTCGTTTATTTGGAATTTTATCACCCACTAATTCACTTTTATTGATGTTATTTAATACTGTTTTATAATATAAGGCTATTTTTGTTCCGTATATACGATTAAGGGATATTAATAGAAAAATCAGTTTCCAAAACTGCCTGAAAAAACTGGACAAGAATATGTCAAAATTCACAAGTTTCAGGAAATGATTGTGAATATAAGCTTTTTCTACTTCTATACTATAAGTTATTGATTAAATGCCAATTTTCAGTTTTATAATGATACTCATTATAACACTGGTTTTCATTATAAAACTGGAAGATTGACCAATAGAAATCTAGATTTAAAAATACCAAGTAGGCAGACCCAATATTTTTTGTGGAATATTTCGACAGTTTCTAAGAGATTCGTGTGGTTCATGACAGTTTGGGTCTGTTGCGTTAGTTTTCAAAAGAAATGTCGAACACCAGACCAAAAATATTTAATGACCAAGGTAAATACCTACATATTTGAACTTATTAATTTTTGTTTACAATAATTTATCACTAATTTTGTATAGCAGTAACACCTATATACGTGTTATGCTAGCAAAGGCGCCGCATAACGTTGTTTTCGATGATAAAACAGCAAAGCATATAATTTGTGCCTGCCCCGCCGCGGCTCGAATCAGGTATCTGATGTTTGGCAGGGTCTCTCTCTCGCCCTCGTTTAACGATAAATTTGGACACTATCATTGAAATATTTAAATATCGGCCGGACGGCGAGTAGCCAGTCCTTTTTCCCTACCAACATGTGATTCTCGTCAAGAAGTCAAGAACCTGTAGCACCGATCACCGCTGGAAGGCGAATTTTTACATTTAATGTGCGACGGATAATCTCCGTTGGTGAGGATCAGTATACACTGATATTGGTCAAATATTTCAATTCTTCTCTCCCATAGAGATAGAAATTAAGAACACACCAATAATATGTGAATTCTTTCTCGAAGCGGAGCATGTGAATAGGAAAGGGATATACAATGTATGTCGATTGCTCATCCAATTTAATAGTGAGTAGTAAGAATAAGCTTCCTTTTTCCTGTAAACCATGAACCAATAAGGTTCATTTTTAATTACTAGTGAGAGGTTTACCTCAAACTCTTTTTTTCTGAAGTGCATTCAATGTGAATGGTAAGTTGCATTTATGTATATGCTTTTCATTTCTGATTTTTGCTTTTATATTTTTCCCTCCTAGTGATAAGCGCCAGATACACACATACAGCGATATTGTTTTTTTTAACCTTGGTCTTTTTCTTTTTCTAGTGTTTCTCATACAGTTGATAAGAGGTTCACATGTATATAGTTGAAGTCTTTAAAATATGTATATTCAGTTAATTAATTAATTCAATCTAATTACCAACCTAGAATATTATATTTCCGTATTACATTTTTCATTACATTTTTTTATCGCCTTCTGTGATTGAAATGAGTAGTAAAATAAAATTGAGTTTTCATGTTATTAGATATTGTTTCTTTGATTTCTTTGATAATATCATATCACATTTCTTTATTGCTTCTTTTGTTTTTTTAATAGTGAAATACAGGATATTTTTTTTATGAACCACGTTCTTAAATGAATTTCTTAAACAATTGTAAGCCGATTAACTGTAGATATCCCGAATTTTACATAAAAAAAAGAATGTAACTATTGCTGATACAATGTATCTTTCTTAGCACTTAGTACCTGCGACTTCGTACCTGCCACTTTTAGTACCTGCCAATTTTCCGGACGAAGTAGTTTCTATGGGGTAGAGACATCTCACACACCTAGGACCTGTCCGAAGAAATTAAGGAAAGCAAACAAAGTAAAACAACGTGCTTCAACAAACAATAACAACTTTTCTTTTATTTCATTGTTATATTAGTTTAAGGTCATTATACAGCTTGTAAATTTAACAACGTTGTTCATATTCCTTCCCTCCCAACATTTCCAGGTTTGTTGATAGAGAGTTGTGAGGTGAAAAACAACTCGACTAATATTATTCAGGGTGGCGCCCACTTACCTTTCTTGATTAACTTTAATTACATTTCTCAACTTGATTTATTAAGTTATTAAATTCATTTGGTTTATTAACTTCATCTATTGTCTCATTAACTTCAATAACTTGAATAAAGTGGGATTACCTTCGAACCGGTAAGACTACTCCCTGAACTGATATTAGTTTTGTCTCCGAATTCACACCTGAGGTGCTCTCCACATTGAGTCACCGTTGCAATTTATCTTGCCTTATTATTTTAAATGAATAATAGGTAACACTCGGACCTGAAATATCATTCACCAAATAAATAATAGGCTTTGTTAAGAAGCTGAATTTGTTTGGTGAAATCTGAATAGGTGTGAGCCACAATAGACTTTTGCGAGTCGCAGTGGAGTGCCTTATAGACCCACTCACCACAAACCTAACCTAACCTAACCTAACCTAACCTGAGGGTTGTTAATACACTCGCATAAACTATACGAAGCTCGCCATTGGCTCGTTTCGTATCCCAGTGACACCTTTGTTAAGAAGTAAAATATAATGGTGGAAATATGTAATATAAAATATTTGTAATATTGTAGTGTGTTTCAATTTTGCCCACCCATAAATATTTCTGTTTCAAATCTTTTTAAAATGTGGAAAATATATATAACCTACATATTTTCATACGTTTTGTACATTGTTAACTCCCAGCATCATTGTACTTACCAAAAAAAGATTGTAAATAATAATAGTAATATTTCATATCATATCTGAAAAACTATGTCGCATTTGAATAATCATTCATAAAGTGGAAATATGCATGAAACTTGAACACAAACAGAGTATTTCCCATATATTTAGCATTGTACATTACCGATTGAAATTCCCACATGCCGTCACACTCTGACGGCTACATGCGAAAGAACATAACATACCGTGGTAACTGTTTCGTGTACCTATTATTCAGTAAAATTCAGATTTTTCCTCTTTCAATTGAGACCTTGCTTTGAGCTTATGTTAACTGTAGTCCCTGTAGTCAGTAAGCTTCACATACATTTTCATACTTATCCTTTTGCTATATTATTCCAACTAATCTATTTGAATTCATGAAGCCTTCCATGGCACAGCTACCTCCCTGTGCTTAGAGTAGCATTGTCAATATCAATATCGTTTAGCATGTTTATATCTTACAAATATATCAGCTTCCTACTTGCACCTGCTAATCCTTCAAAATTGTAGTGGTGTAGAGGGGAAAGATCCAATATCCATCATTTAACAGCCTCTGTCCTTTCTCACTGTCTTCAAACCGCCTGTGTACAAGGTTTAATTGCCTCAGTCCCACCAGTTCCCTTTTGGTGCTACCTTTTCCAATATTCCAACCCAGAAGCTGGTCTGCTAGATATACAGTTTGTTCTCCTGTATAATATAGTTTCATGATGTCCTTAATGAATATGAGATCTGATTTAACTGCTTTTCCGCTCAAGCTATTTCACAGTTTCCACAAAACCTTCAATCAACTGCGTTTCAAAGATTGCCGCTATAGCCTGTATTAATGGAAACATCAGGTATATCGGACCAGAAGTTGAAATATTCACCGACATCCATGCTCTGCTTGAAGCTATCAGTAACCCAACAACTAAATCCAGACTGTTGAAAAATTGTAAGGAGTCCCTTAGCAGGCTGGCAAAAGACGGCAAAGTGTCTCTTACATGGGTGCAGGCATATGGTAGACCAGTTAGCCAAAGAAGGTTCTGAAGGAGACTTCATAGGTCCGAAATCGTTTTGTGGAATCATAAAAGATTGCATAAAAGGAAAAATCGGTAACTGGCTGGATGTGGAACACCAACTCGAATGGAGGTCGACACAAGGACACCTCCATACAAAGATTCTGCTGATCAAGGTAAACAAGGAATTCCCAACCAGGCGTGGAAACATTTGGACAAAATGGGGAAAGTTAGTGAACCTGTATGCACGAAATGGTAACTCTATGATGAAACACCCACTCACCTTCTTTGCTCCTGTGAGATCATACAAGGTTTCAGTCGGAAGCACTTTGGAGAGTAAATAAAACAACTATTACAAATACTGAAAATCCCACCAGTCAAAATAGTGTGATAAACAATTGAAGAACACAGGCAAAGAAGGCGCTATGTCAAAAAACGGGATTTCGAGAAAACCCGTTCTAAAGCATTGGAACCTTTATATTCTTGTTCGTTAGGGTGAGTGATATTCCAAATGATATGCAAATGTAGCTTCCATGTTTATGATTAATGTTTATTTAGTAAATTGAATCAAAGAGTAAATAAATTCTACAAAAAGGAGAAAAAGACACCTTATTACAGAAAACCGAATTTAATTCGTTAAACCGCCTAATTATCTGCAACCTTTCTACTTTGGCCACATTTCCAAAGCACTTGTAACGTTTGCAACCACAATCTTTGCCAATAACATGGCTTCTCAAGTTGATTTTTTTTACAACATCACTTAATTTTCCATACCGTTTCCTTTTTTCAGTTGAAAAATTCAAGGCTGGCACTACTACATCACTATTTTCAGATTCCGACATAATTATTATTTTTACATCAAGCACCACGTGTTGAAATGAACAAACTAAGCCATAATTTACTACGAAATTCAAATAAATAACTAAAACGCAAAGGTTAACTTGACTAAGCGCCTTCTTACCCAGCACCGCACTGACATGGCGCCTTTTTAGGCTGTTCGTAAATATTAAAAATTGAAATTACTCCCGACTGAGCGCATTCATAGCCTGAACGACAGGATAGGGTGAAACTTTTGAAATGTTTCTAATAGATGGCACTGATAACTCAATTTCCTTAAAAACTGACATAGCGCCTTCTTTTCCTGAGGTCTACAATTTCTGTCATGGAGTTTAAGTAATGCCGTTGAAGACAAGTCATTGCTTCTTGATTAATACCTATAATGTGTAGCTATCTACATTTTTTCCATTTCGATTGTTATTGAGTGAAATCCTTCAGCACAACATGAAAAACGCATTACTGAAAAATTGGTTTCAATGAACTGATATCGCTACAATCCGATATTTCTCGTTAATTATATGGCAGCTTAATATGATTTATATTTTGTTTGACAGTGATCGATTCACGGAAATATTTCTTTTTCCATTTATATACACACCTTCAACGTTAACTAATACGAATCTTCCAGCTGTCTCTTCCAAAACCCTCATTGACAAATACCTGAGTTATAGAAATCCATTTGTGCTAGATTTAACGGCAAACCCAAGAAATGCTCGTCTACCCGCGACATGAATATTTATTTGTAACAATCTGTTTCCGCCTAATACAAACTAATTTTGAAATGTTATTATGTAGAAACCATTTAACCTCAAGGAGTGAATTTAAATTATTGCCGCGTCTACCATATTTCATGCGAGGATTATTGCTCTTGAATTTGAAAGCATAAAACAATGGAAAATGAAAAGCGTTTTAGTCCACAACCAACGCCTTCGGATAAACCCGAACGTGAAGTTATTTATGTTACTGAGGATTTAGGATAAAAGTTCATAGAATTATTCATTGCTTGACGGTCTACGCAAATACCACTATCATTTTGGTCATTGGAAAAAAAACAACCTACCGAACCGAACATCTACTAAGACTCACAAAATATATTGTGACTACTTTTTCTGCTCAGGAAGAAAGTCTCAAACAGTGGCGGCACAGGATCTAAGCTTAATGTGGGCAAGGAACATTTCGCGAGGCCCTCTGATGGTGTAAGAGCATGGAAATATTATATGAAAAAATCACTCGAAATAAAACAGTTCTTCAATCATTCAGAAACATTTCGAGCGTTTAAGAGTGGAATATCTTTGGAGTGAGAAATAATTCTTATTGTTCTATTCATTATAGCGAAAACCTTGTGGCGTGTACTCTTGGATTTTCCATAGTTTTTCAAAGTTTCTACCGCTAGGTCTTGGTCTCAAAGTGGCAAGTGGCACTTTCAATTTTCATTCTAAATAGATGGTTCACTGAATACAATACTAAAAGATATCTCGGAGCTGGGTACATACCTTGATTAGGACGCTATTCTGCAATATTCGTTTGATAAAGATAGGTCTTGTTAAAGATGTATGTATGTGACAAAGGGTGACTGAGATCTGTTGGATCTATTGTGCTCCCTTCCTTCTACTCCAGAATATCCGCATGCTTCAGTTTAGGTCATATTTCACATTTCTCAGCAATCCGCAAGGGGTGGATAGAGGTCGCTTTATTGATATGTAACATCTTTTCGCTTGGTTCAATGCAATATATGGCAATGATTTTGTGAAATGGGACGGAATGACCGTCAGTGGTAGTAAATTCGGCCGTCAGATGTGAGCAACGAATTTACCGAGAAGTCGGTTAGGTTAACGGTGTATGCAGCAATTGTTGTTATATGAATCAATTCATATGCGTAAACTATTACAATAATTGTATTCACTGTTGTTGATTATTGTTTGAAAAAATGCAGATAATCAATAAAAAATTGCAAATGAATAATAGTGGATAATTACTAATTATATCATTAGATTATTTCGTTTGACAATAAATTTTCAAAAATATTATTCAACAGATGAGATTATCAAAACTATTATGCTGGAGGGCTTAAATACTATTATTGATAAACTAGCATAAATATATAATAAATTCAAGTATAGAAAAAAGTGAAATTTCCTGTCTTGTAGAAAACATCACTTGATGCACCTATTCAAAAGTTAACAAATACAAAAAATTTAGAACAACTAATATGTTGTTTCTTTCTGAAAAAGTTATAAAATTATACATAAGAGAGCTACTTCTAGAACATATTAACAATAATAATATTTTAATAATTGAGAATCATTCTGGTTTTAAAGAAAAACATTGTTGTGACTCTGCACGAAAACTGGTAGTTTCAAAGTGGAATTAATCTATAGATTCAAAAAAAGTTATTTTAGTTTAAATCACTTACCGACGTGTAAGACTTAGGGCGAGTTGTACAAAACACCTAAACTCGGTTTAATGATGACTGATGTTTATACTGACGTAATTGTTGATCATAAATACATCAATCAGCCACAGTCTAAACATCAGTTATCATTAAACCAAGTTCAAGTGTTTTGTTCAACTCGCCCTTAGAAATCAGTAAACACAACCTACCGTCCTGCAAGCGATGCTGTAAATGGACAAAAAAGATCGATCGCGCAAAAAGATTATAATGTTACACATTCATTCACTTCACGATAAGCCACTGAAAGCAATAAAATATCCTAAATTGTTATTATTGACGTGAAGATAATCAAAGTATCTACCAAAAGAGGGACATCCCGTGGGAATTAATGTAAAAAAAAACTAATGGAGGTCAGTAATTGAAAAACTTCTAAGTAACGAAGTTCGGTCACCTTAAAAGAAGAACCTAAAAAAATGTCTATTAAGTTATCTTTAAACATTTGTCGTCATCGACTGTTAAAAGAGAACAGCCAAAAAATTGGAATGATCTTATCAAAGAGATTAACTTTTGTCAAAAGAGGTTTTTATTGCGATATCCTACTTCTCTTGTTCTTGGAAGACTTCGAAGTAATTTAGTTTAAGTGCTTGAGAGCCGAAGAGCAAACGAGATTATTGGAATTATACTTCGCTTTTTACAGTCTTAAAAATGATTCGACAGGAAGGACATTCCTCGAGAAAAATTTTTTATCATCTGATTGGTGTGACACTGTTTTTATGTAATCAAAGTGAACATTTTTCCAAAAAAGCACGTTTGCCGACTTTTTTATATTATGAAAAGTGCACAGCGTAACAATTGAAGTGGATAATATAGGAATTTATGAATTTTCTTTGTAAATATTTGAATGAAATATCGATATTCACGTAGGATGAAAGTTTATCCACAGAATATCAAGAGCAACCAAAAAAAATATTCAGCAACGGTAAATGAGTGTTTAAGAAAATGGGTATGCCAAATTAAGTGAAACTAAACCATGCAAAGCTCCTTCATTATGCTATCCACAAGTGCTGTTTGTGAAAATTAATACTGTATAGGAGCACATCGAGCTCCTCTTGATGCTGTCACTCGATGTGGGAGACTATATATTAAAATATTAATAAACTGCTGTGAAATGCCTACCCAGATGGCTCACAATGCGATAGCTAATTGATGTAATATTTGTGGAGGTTCGATTCAATAACCTGGACATATCAGCCTAAGCATGCCCGATGTAATTTATTCCTGGTGAGCAGGGTAGCCACTCCATCCTAGAATACCCATGATGATCTACCCAGTCGTTTCCAAGTCTTTCTCGATGAAGACGACGCATTTTGTGTTAACTCAATTCAAACAGACTATATGGCCACTAAACTTCTCCCCAGTCCCAAATATGAGTTATAAATACCTCACAGAAAGAACTGGCAAGACCCAAGCATACTGAAGTTTCCCCTAGGAGAGATCTGCTACACAGATGGGTCATAGACTGGGGAAGGGACAGGAGCAAGGGTGTATAGTAAAAAGAGAAACCCAAGATGCTCCATCTCACAAGCTAATGAACTCGCGAGAAAAGGTTCAGCAACAGCATATGTTGGACCAGAACCAGCTCTTGGGACCACAAAGAAGATAGTCCGAGGGCAAATACAAAAATGGGTACAAAGCCAATATAGACATCAGTGAAGGAACACTCCAAAGCAGGTACACAATAAAACCTTCATAGGAGACACATGTGTAAAACGGGCCGAAAAACTACTGAATATCAGTGGGAATAAGCTAAGAATTATTACAGGTTAGCTAACGGGTCATACCCCAGTAAAAGATCACCTGCATAAAATAGGGTTATATAACGGGGACCTCAGCTGCAGACTTTGTGGCATGGAGACCGAGACCGTAACCCATATCTTATCTGACTGTGAGGCACTGTACTCGAGGAGGCAAACAATCTTCGGAGAAGCCAATGTGCCACCTAAAGTATATGGCACACATCCAATGGACTTATATCATCTACTCGAAGGTACGGGGATAACTGGATGGGTGGACTAAATGTGGGAGTAGAGTACCTACAATAAGCCAATATGCTGCAGTGCATCAGAACGGCTTCCAAAACATACAAAAAAACCTAGTTGTTCCTAAGTCTTTCTCAATGGGGACGAGGTATTTTGTGTTAACTAAATTCTATAGCTGAATTTAATAATAATTGTTGAAAATTAGCACCATCTACTTCTAAACATTTGAGCATGTATGAATCCTTATCATTTGTTAGATTTTGTTATTCTGGAAATAGGAGTCTTAGAGAATTTAAAGCAAGTAATACTCTTTCGACGTTACACGGCAAGAGCTAAGTGCTTTTAAAGCCGCTTGGCTGTCCGAAAAAATTTTTATTGTTCTATGTATGAGATTGGCTTGCTACACTCTCTCCACACATGAAACAATGGCGTAAATTTCCGCCTGAAATACGGTTGCATAGGATCCTAGAGAGATTGAAATTTCTGTCCTAGGTCTGCGCCCGTATACACCTGCACCAGAGCCTGAGGGTGTTTTTGAGCCGTCTGTGTACCAACAGCTGTCTGCTCTTAATAGTTCATCCTTACGGAGGACCCATTCATCTCTATTTGGAATTAGGACGGTGTAAGGCAGGTCGTAGTTTACTGTTGAAGGCATTATGTCAGAGGTCATTCCCAGAATACTGTGACTTTCACTGTCCGCTAGTATTCTGCTTCGTTCTGCATAAGCCTGATTTGTGCATTTAGAAATATGTACAATTCTGTATGCTGTCCATCTAGCCTCTCTTTCCAAAAATATATGGAGAGGAGGTAGGTCCAGAAGGATTTCCATGGCTGCTGACGGTGTGGAGCTGATAGCACCAGTGATTGCCAGAGAAGCCTGTCTCTGTAAACCAGAGAGCTTTGCTTGGGCCGTTCGCTGTAAAGCTTCTGGCCACCAGGCAATAGCTCCATATGTGATCATTGGTCTAACAATCATCACATATATCCAATAGATTTGTTTGGGTCCCAAGCCCCAAGATTTTCCACAGATCCTGCGACATGTCCACAAAGATAGTCTGGCCTTATGGATAACTTTTTCCAAGTGAGCGTTCCAAGTAAGTTTCTTATCCAGGATAATCCCCAAATATTTTACTTCCGCTGCAAATGGAATAACCTCACCCTTGTAGGAAAGTGGTGGAAGATCCTCCAACTTCCTTTTTCTAGTGAAGGGAACTATTACAGTTTTGCCAGGGTTAACAGACATCTGTTCCCTCTGACACCAACTGTGGACATCGTCCAACGTCTTTTGGAGGATATTATATGCTACCCTTCCTGACTTGGTCCTTGCCAAGATGACAAGGTCGTCTGCATACGCTTGCAGTTCTACCCCTTCTCTTTCGAGATCGCTAAGCAAGTTATCCATTAAGATAGACCACAGTAGGGGAGATAGTACTCCGCCTTGTGGGCATCCCCTGGAAACCTTAAAGCTGATGGTCTCGTTCTGAAGGGATGTAGTGGCTAACCTATTTGTGAGCATGGCATATATCCAACCAGTAATGGTTGGTTTGATGCCCTTTTCAGTCAAAGCTGAACCAATGGAGGTCGGTAGTGCATTGTTAAATGCTCCCTCAATTGCAAGAAATATGGCCACCGCAATCTCCTTGTTGTTAAGGGATTGTGTGATTTTCTCAACAAGGTTGTGTAAAGCTAAATCTGTTGACTTGCCAGTTTGATAAGCATATTGATGGATGCTCAGGGGGAATTATATAAAGCTACCCGCCTGATGTAGCAATCCAGTGCTTTTTCAAGTCCTTTAAGAAGGAAAGATGTTGGGCTAATTGGTCTGACTGATTTAGGGTGTGGGTCTGTGCGGCACACTTTTGGTATATATACCACTTTAGCCGCCAACCAACTGGGTGGTATGTAATTCCACGCCAGACTAGCTCTATACAGTTTAATGAGGATGGGTAGAAGTAATTCCAGTCCGTTTTGCAGCAGAGCTGGAAATATGCCATCCTCACCGGGAGATTTAAAAGGCTGAAAAGATTTGATTGCCCATTCAACTGCCGGTGCTGTGATAACTTCCTTGGCAGCCTCCCAATCAATATTTTTTGGCCGCCTGGCGCCCTCAAAGTGCGGAGGTCGATTGTTATCCAGAGTCAAACTTCCAGGAAAGTGATTTTTAATCAAAAGCTCCAACGTTTCTTTTCTAGAGGTCGTGAAAGTGCCATCAGGTCGCTTTATCGACCCAATCTCGGCAATAGACTCTTTAGAGAGAATCTTGTGAATTCTAGTACTACGAGGTATATCAGAAATACTCTCACAGAACTTTTTCCAAGACCCCCGCTTTGCCTTTCTGATTTCTTTATTGTAGCTTGTTAGAGTAGTTTTATAAAGCTCCCAGTTGCCTGACTCTTTAGCTCGGTTAAATAGTCGTCGAACTTCTTTCCTTCGCTTTTCTAGGCATTTGTTCCACCAAATAGAGTTGCGATTATCTCTTTTAGTCTTTAGTGGACAGTTTTCATGATAGGAGATCACTGCTTCGAGAAGCTCTTCCGCTGCAGTATCTATCCCATCACAACTGTTGATTGTGGTGAAACCATACCCAACGTACCGTTGAAGGGAATTTCTATATCCACTCCAATCAGTAGCTTTTGAGTCACGATATTCCACCACTGGCCTCTGGCCTATTTCAATGCTGAATTGAATATGTCTATGATCCGAACACGAAGGTTCAGTAGATACAGCCCAATGCCGTATCTTATTGCTTTCTATGTAACCCCAAATACCAAAATCTTAAAGAGTCAAGTCAGGAGAGCAAGCTGGCCAGCCAATTATACCCTGATTGGCAATTCATCTATCATCAAACTGCGAGATGCTGCAAAAATGGTTCAGTTATGAGGAGGTGCTCCATCCTGCTGAGGCCGTCTCTCCATTTCTTAAAGTATGTAACGCTATATTCGTATGGCTTTTCATATTTCACTATTTAAATTACTATCATAAAATTTTAATGCTAAAATTTTATCGTGTTCCATTGCACAAAAATAATAAAACTCCAACTATCTTGGAATAACATTCTCCACCAACGTGAGGATTTTCATTATATTGAAAATTGGAATTGTCGATTAGAATAATCCATTTTTGCTTTATCACAACATATAACTTTTCCATATTTTAAGTTTTTATCCTCTTGTGAGCTCGTTTAAAAGCATTCACCGACTTCTATCCTCCGAGGTAGATCACCTAATTGTGAACGTTGCACCAAATGGTTTCCATAATATGTGTTTTTTTGAATGCGATCAATTTTGTTCTCGTCGAAAAAGTGAAATCCATCCCACAATTTCAAATAACCTTGAACATCAATTTCGCTCATGTCACTGTCCACTAGTGGTATCTCTTTATCAATTTTTGTCTTAAATTGACCAGCGGCAGTCTCTAAGCAATCTTTTTACAATATTACCAGTTGCATTCAGTCGATTTGGATGTCTGCAAAAACACGGCAAGTCTGTTCAACAATTCTATTACACTCGCCGTAAATAGTGACTATTAGATTTAGAAAATCATCATCAGTGAATCCTGAATTTGCTTTTATCTACTTTGCAATACAAATTGGTGAAGAAAATTGTCAAATAACTTGAACCATTAATGATCTACCACCCTCAGCTGATGTTGAAATAATCAAGAGTTGCAAACAAATGATTCAATAAAAACTCAAAGTCCAAACCACAATATTTTATTATAGTCCACCAAAGGACAATTAAGCTGCTACTAGTTTCTGTACATCAATTACCATCATCAGGCTACAATAGAAAGAAATGGTACCCTCAATAAAAAAATTTTATGAAAATTATGTTAAATGTTTTTTCAACAGGGCTATAGATATAAAATTTTTCATTTTCAATATTTTGTAATATAAATGGATGGTCATATAATTGAGAATACAACTTGAGAATGTTACGATTATTAAAAAATTTGAATATCTTTATAGCTGAGTACACATGACTAGAAAGTCAAGAAAACATTGTTGTATTCTGTGTAAAAATTTAAATTTTTTCAAAATTGCAAAGCGCTTTCGGCTATCAAGCCATCTTCAGTGCGATACTCGTCAGGTATATGATACAAGAAACCTAATTAAAGGTCGACAACACATTAACGTCACAAAAATAAAATTTCTTAAAATTACATTAGTTCAAAATAATCCCCTCATTGGGGTAAACTGTCTTCAAATTTTGAATATTTTTAGTTTAAACTTTAATATCTTCAACTACTACACGAACACGGAACACGAACGGAAATTGAAGTGACACTACTTTAATTTGAAATTAACAAATCACAAATGACAATCTAAGTGAACACAGAACTCAAGTTATCCAACATGAGTATAAAAATAACATTGTAATAATTTTGTGTAAATGTAAATATTAAAGAACCCATTTGAATTTGCAAAAATTGTTGTAAATAAAGTAATTCGGTAATGTCCCAAAACAAATATGAAAATTTCCTAAATAAAATTGTAAATAAATAAATTTGATATTAAGGTCTAATGAGAACCCATTACTAAATCCAATTCAAAATAGAAAATTCACACATAGGTCAAGAGAGATTCCAAAAGCACATAAATTAATTTAAAAATTATAAAATATTTTTGTAAATCAATGAAAGTAATTATCTGAGAATAATTCCAAATAACAAATTTTAATGAATACCATCCTTTTCAAATCACCCCCATGAACATAAAATGGCAGCTTTTTATTGTCACATTCATAGACTTCCTGATGTCCCACTTTCACACTTAAACTATAATAATGTAACGTTTATTCTAATTTATATTCACAATTACAATTTACAATTATTAAAAAACAGGCTTGACTCGTATGTAAACAAATACCATTTAATTTCATCGAACCAATTTGGTTTTAAGCAAAATAGCTCTACTCAAGACGCCATATTAAATTTGACAACTAAAGTATATGACGCGCTAAATAGGAATAAAAAATGTTTGTGCGTATTTTTAGACTTGGCCAAAGCGTTTGATACAGTTAGTCATAGTGATCTCTTAAAGACCCTGGAAAACATTGGCCTACGAAATAACTGTTTAAAGTTAGTTACAAGTTACCTCTCAGAAAGGCAACAGGTAGTAAGAATTGATGGAGAAACAAGTGGCGAAAGAAATGTTTCTTACGGAGTACCTCAAGGTACAATTCTAGGACCTATGTTGTTTAATTTGTATATAAACGGATTGTTTTCATTGCATAGTGCAGGTCACATAATTGGATTTGCCGATGACACAGCTATAATTTATGAAGAGGACAATTGGTATGACCTTAAATTAAAAGTTGAAAATGACTTAAAATTAATAAAAAACTGGTTTAATCATAAAATACTTACCATAAATTTTAAAAAAACTTTTTACCTTCCGTTCAGTAATTACAGCTCTGTCAACGATCAGTTCGTGCCTCTGGAGATATTTCAGGACGGCCAGAAGTTCGAGATACAGCCCGTAATAAATATGAAATATTTAGGTATCATTATGGATAAAAATTTAAAATGGGATTGCCATATCCAATATATCATAAAAAAACTACAGTTTATTTTATACAAATTTAAATATTTGAAAAAGTGTATACCTGCCAAATATCTTAAGACTCTTTATTTTGGGCTTGTGGAAACTCACCTCCGTTATGGAATATTAGCTTGGGGAAGTGCCCGTAAAAGTCACATACATCAGTTAGAGGTCATTCAAAAGAGATTCCTTAAAATTATTTTATGTAAACCCCGTATTTATTCATCAGACCGTTTGTATAACGAAAGCAAAGTACTTGATCTAAAACAGTTGTATTTTTTATGTGTATCTATAAAATACCACACAATCAAAGACAAAAGTAACCTGTCAGTACATAGATATGAAACTAGGCAAAAACACCAGTATAATGCTCCGAGAATGACGAAGTCTCTCTGTCAAAGATCTTTTGTATTTTTGTCACCTAAAATATACAATTGTATTCCGGAAAGTATGAAATCTATATGTAGTATACAAATTTTCAAAAAGAAGGTAAAATTGTTTCTTTTGGAACAATCAAGAAATTTCTGTGACTTTATTATCGAGGCCTGAACGAATATGTTGTCATAATATTTTAAATCACATTTACTTAGTTTGGTAACTTTTCTTTTATATCTCGTGTACATATTTTATAATTACTAACCTAGTATAGGTAGTTTAATGTTTATAAGTTTTATTATCATTATTTTATTTTACTAGTATCTCTTTGTTCTGCCGAAACAGGTGTATTTGCACCTATCGGAACCCCTTCGGGTATTGTTTGTTCACTTTGTAAGGTAGTGTTGCTTCTATTATTTTTAATACTTACAATTGTATTCTACTACTATTTCATTGTACACTATTGAAGTGAATAAATTATTATTATTATTATTATTAATTAATTTATATTTACAGATTTATATTCAAATACAGTCCTTATTTACTAATTTATATCACACACTAACTATAATTTATATGAGAGTCACTTTATAAACACTTTATCGAGGCGCGATTGCTTTCTTTCAGTATCAACACTAACTGACTAACTAACTAACTGCGATGCTCGTCGCCTATTTATACTCGCACGTGTGTATTTCTAGAAACTTCTCAAACTCGAATTTCTGGTGGATGCGCCGGGTTTTTCTAGATGTTACGTTTTCCAGATGATTCTTGAAAATAAGGCGGAGGAGCCATAGTCGTCTCATATGGGAATTTCACTGGGGGCACTAATTGAGCACATTAATGCAGCAGCTC
>CAJUYH010006230.1:0-20749 GCA_910591685.1 Galerucella tenella | reverse complement strand
CCTATTTTCAAGGTTTGGCCTTGTTCTGGACTACCGTTACTGGACTAGTACGACTATATTACACATTAAAATTTGTCAATAAACATTTAAAAAATCATAACAAAATGAATATTGTAATGTGGAAAAACCAATAAATATTTGGTATAAGACTATTGTTTTATTCACTCATCAGTGTACTGTTCTACAATATTTAAGAAAAAACATTTAACACGTTCAAGTCATTTTAAAACTTATGCCACCTACGCCTATGGTAAAATGAATCGTAAAGCGATCCGTTCAAGGTCATCAAAAGCTTTGGCAATTTATGATTGAAATTTATAAGAGTTATACTACTGGTTCGTTCTTATACTGTGTATATACCATGGTGGTGAAGACATTTATAAGCCTTGCACCTTAATAAAAAGTCTTTCTAAGCTACCACAGAGTCATTATCATAATCCAAATATTTTAAGGTTACTCAAACTGTCAGGTTCTGCGCCACTGTATATAAGGCATGCATATAAACCGTCATTATTATCACGATAGTTATTTGCGTTTCTGTTCCGACAGGAAATAATATCCCTATTTAAAGATTGCAACATTCTCAGGTGCTTCTCTAAATGCATTTATAATAAATGTTCAATAATTTAATACTTTCACGAGCTTAGCATTTTTTCTGTTGATGAAATTTACTTTTCAGTTCTCACCGTTTACAGAAAAGTCACAACATTATTTGATATAATGATAAAATTGTATGAACTCTCGGTTAGACAAATTATAATCGTGTTTCTTCTAATAGAGGTTATCCAAGACAATTGAATTTCTCTCGGTCTAGGTCAATAACGGACAAATTCAAATGTTTTGAGAATCCAGGGATAGTAGTTTAACAAAAAACTTGTACAATATCATTTTATATACCCAGGAGATTGTCTTTAACTTATTTGCTGTTTGAAATTACCTTCCTATGGGCGAGTTGTACCAACAAGGTTTAAAATATAACTAATTTAAGCAAAATGGGTGTTGTACCAGACTGGATCAGTGCGTAACCAGAGTTTTGCCAACGGGTTTGTTAACTGCCCAAAAATGAGTGGTTAAAATAATAACCCTAGTTTTCTAACCTAAAAACTTTGTTCAACTGTCAGTGGATTCTGTAAATTTTTTATTTTTACCAAATATAATGGAATATCCCGATATACTGAATTTTAGTGATGACGAAGATTTTAATGAACTTGTAAATTTACAAGTACATATATCCGAGACGCCCACAAAACTTTAGGCGACGAACTAACCATTTCACAGAATGGAATGACCAGGAATTTTTGGATAGATTTAGACATCGTCAACTTGAGAGCACAGGCCGACTTGTTTCCCTAAAAGTTCCTTCAGTTCCACATCAATATCATTGGCAGGAGATGGAACATATTCTCCGCCACCTGTGCCGAGTCTCTGCAGTTTCTTTTCCGCGAAAGCTTTTTTGGATTTTTTTTTTCATGTTTGTGAATTTGTTTTTTAGGATGCCGAAGTCCCTGTAGCGATCGCTAGATGTATTAAAATTAATAGCGACTTTACTCCACGCCTCCATTTTCTCGTCATTACTGACTGTGTCAGTCCTTTTATTTTCAATAACGCTCCACTTTTGCTTGACGCAATCCAAGAGGAGCGTTCTTCTTTGGCCGTGATGTTTTCTGACCTTTTTTTATTTTTATTCATTTTTAGTCAAATAAAATAATATGCAAAAATAAAAAACACTTCAGGAACTGAGAATGTAAACTGAGACTGGGGCTTAGAATCGCATTAAAAATTCTTCTTTCACATTTTTCATTGGCAAAACGTAAGTTATTTACTCCACAGTAGTTTTTTCGTCTAGGATTTACTGATACCAACCTTTCAAAATGATTGATTAACAAAACTGCACGAAAACACCACTGGTACAACACGTACCGGTACAAACTTTTGTTAAATTTAACCCTATGGTTAGATAAACCAGGTTTAGCCGACTGTTGGTACAACTCGCCCTATATAAAATTAGATTATATTTATTGCAGATTGTAATTTGTCCATTTATTTTCTTTAACTATATCATTTTATTCTTATTTGCATTGATCTCACTTATTTTTCAAAAGTCAATAATATTACCAAGCATGAATTTCTCCCAATAAATACGGCGTTATTCCGTATTAAAAGTTAAATGCAAAATAAGATAATTATTCCTTGAAGAGTACCAAACATTTCAAACTGGCAACGCTGCTTTCATATCAGATTGGTAGCTGGAACTGAAAACACGCCCAACGCTGACTGCGAACAATTATTCTTCTCTTTCTTTCAAGTGTTTTTCTCATAGCCTTGTCGCACTTGTGTAAATCGCATGGTTCGAATAGACTTTTCGAAATCTGTAGGTAATCTGTAGTAATCTGTAGGTATATATAGCAAATCGCTTCTACTATTTATTATAATCAGCCATCCTTATCGTCTTTGTGAGGTACAAATTATTATTATAATCATGATAAGTGATTGTTTATGTTCACTTATCTATCTGACACCAGTACGTAGTCTTAAGAATGTTGTCAGTGTAATGATAATGGATTCGAATTACTTATTCTGTAACATAACGAAAGAATAATTTCATATGAAAATAAGAAGCACTAGCTTACTTCAGTAGACAAATAATTAAGAATGCTACATTAAAATACAGAGTGTCACACATTTGAAAACAAAATAATGAGATAAAATCTTAGAAAGTCTTAGAAACAAAAAAAATAATTTCCAATTGTTAAGTGAATGAAGAGATTGGTTGAGGAGAAAGTTGAATGATGCAAATCACTTACACAAAGGTTTACCCTGGTATACGGACTGCTACAAAGCAGAGTTGGGTGTAGGAACTGGGCGAGAACAATGTAGTCACCCTACTATGGATTCCAGGACACACTGGAATAGAAGGGAATGAAATAGCAGATGAACTAACAAAGAGGGGGACTGAAATATCTTTCTGGGAAGCGGAACCCTTTCGCGGAATCAGCTCCAATGTAATATTGGAACAAATAGGTAAAGCCGAGAAAAAGAGAAGATCTGACCATTGGAAAGATCTAGTAGGGCTTATACAATCAGATACTCTTCTGGGTGACTACAACCTGTTGAGATCAAATGAATGCGTAAGTCAAAGAAAAAATGTACTAAGAGTTTTAACAGTGATCCTAACGAGACATTGTCGCCTGAATGGGCACTTGAAAAAGCTCAAAATAGTGGAGGAAGAATGCAGATTTTGTGGCATGGAAGAAGAAACCTACATCCACATACTTTCCAACTGCACAGCACTTCAGAATCCTAGAGCACAGCACCTGGGAGATTACTGGATAGAAGAGGAACACTTACCTAAGTTGAAGCCTGCAGATATCCTAAAACTCCTCCGGGAAACAGGACTAAAGGAACTACTAGCTTCTGAGACTCTCCTTAGAAAGTAAGTAGAAGTAAGGGGGCACTATAGATCTTTTATGTCTCTGTGAATGTCACCCCAAAAAAAAAACATACATACATAGGTGTAGGAGATAGAGGGAAAGAAGAAGAGAAGATATTAGTATTGTTCGGTATCCCGTGATACAGATCTTTCGAAAAATGTTCCTTGCTTGCTATATTTGTTCTTATAATAGCAAATATTCTTAAAGACTCCCTGTATATGTAACAAATTGATGGCTACCAAGCATCTATCGTTTGCATGTTACAATTTGTTACAGCCTTATAACTATCTTTTTCTTCATCGAAATAGGTGAAAGGAAAATTATCATACGTGATTCCGAAGTGTAGAAAATTATATATATGTCAGGTATTGCGTGGTTGGATTTTTTTTAACGGAAATTCCGTCTTTATTGGGCTTTTTGTGTTGTTTTTGAAATTCCACTCCGGCTAAAAATCTAATCCAAAAGATTTATTCAATATGAGATGACAATTATTATAAACTCCTGGACAAAATTAACGCACCACTTTAATTATTCTAAATATTTACAATATAAACACAAAATAAAACTTAGTTAAATTGAAACAATAATGAATACCTAAAAATTCGAATATGACCTTAACATGACCTTAATTTGCCTTATTTTTTCTTTAAAAATTTTTTTTGCTGAAAATGCATAATTAAGCTATCATGCTATCATGCTTTCAAATTGAAAAAAGAAAAAAGAATATGTGAAACACAATAAATGAATTTTGGTGAACCCTAATACCGTGTAGGGCCTCCTCTACTTCTTATTACTGCATTCATGCGTCGAGGCATGCTTGATATTAAATGTTCAACAAACGCTTGCGGAATAATCTCCCATTCTTCAATAACGGCCTCTATAAGTTGGTTGTGATTAACAACAGGAGGTCTAAGACTTCGAATCTTCTTTTTCAGATAGTACCATAGATGCTCTATAGGATTCATGTCCGGACTGTTAGGTGGCCACTCTAATAAAGGGATATTAACATCATTTAGGTAACCAATAACCTGTCTTGCCACGTGGGGACGAACAAAAGGCATTACATGTTCGACCATAATGTTATCTAAGTAATATTGGGCATTCATAGACCTCGTACGTATAGGGACTAATTCCGTACGAGCATCGAAGCAAATTCCTCCCCAAAACATTTTAGAGCCACCACCAAAAGGTACTTTAGGAGAGATATTACAGCTAGCAAACCTTTCTCCTCGTCTTCGCCAGACACGCTCACGTCCATCTGGAGCTTTAAGGCTAACTCTGGTTTCATCGGAGATCATTTCCCGTTTCCAATCATTGATGGTCCAATTCTGACGTAGTCTTGCAAAATTCAATCTCTGAACTTTGTGTTCTCTGGTAAGCAAGGGCTTTTTGGTTGGTCTTCTATTGCTCAATTCTGCTTCATGTAAACGTCTTCTAACCGTTCGAGATGATATAGCGACGTTGCGAACATCCGCTAACTCATTTTTTAACAGATTGCTGGTAACTCTCCTGTCTCTGAGAGCACGTTGTCTCAAAAAACGATCATCAATTTGATTAGTGCAACGTTTTCGCCCTTGTCCTGTTCTTCGAAGGTACGAGCCTGTTTCATTATGACGTCTCACTACGCGACTGATACTGGAATGATGTCTTCCTAATAAACCAGCAACATGTCGCATTCAATATCCTTCATTCAGAAGAGTCGATGCTCGCACTGCCTCCTCTATCGACAAATTTCTTTGGCGGTTCATTTTTCTTACTTGTTTTACTCGCAAATGAACTTCCAAACATGCATATGATAAAAACAATTACAAACAAACGCTTGCTTCTTACAGAAATTTTGTTTTAATCAACACTTTTTAAAAAAAATTTAACACAGATTTACTCCAAAACGAAGTTTAATATGAATTACTGTCAAAACAAGGTATTATGTGACACTATAGCTAGTTTAAATAACATCTGTCAGTATCAAACACGGTCCATAGCCTACTTGTCGTACACTAAGTTAACAATAAATAAAGATTATTGAGAAAAATATGAGTGGTGCGTTAATTTCGTCCAGGAGTTTAGTTTGGCAAGTTTATTTGAAGCTAAGGGGCATCGGTAAGAGGCGAGGAAACATGGCGCATATCTGTCATAAACGTACATATGTCGTACGGTACCTATTTTACCAAGTAAAACTGAAAATACAAAGGTAACTGACAATATCAATGCCAGTGGATAAATCAATATCAGTCAATTGACAAAGTGAGAAGGAAGAACACACGCACGCGTTTGCCAATAAGAAGTCAGCTTGATACAGATGTTAGCAAAACCAAACAGAATATTGGCTTTATTCAATTTTAAAATACAACGCAGTAATGCATACAAAATGACAATCTTTTGTGACAGACAACGTCAAACACTATAAACATAGTTCATACTACAATCTTCAATAAAGACGCAAGGAGACTATTATTATATTCGCCCCCTCTATGAAGAGATGTAGTAGGCTGGAGGTCTTCGGTTTCTGCACGAACGCCGTGGCTGACTGCTACCTACATCCGAATCAGCATTGGCAGGTGAGTTTTGGTTCGGAGATATATCTTCCAGATGGTCATCATCAAAGTCACCATCTGACCAGTCTTCAACATTTCGTGGTACTGGGGCCAGTTTTCGGTTGGAAACTGTTGTCTCCCGCCCGTCGGGAAGTCTTACAAAGGAATATTCTGGGTTACTCTGCAACAATTGAACTTTGTCCACAGTGGGGTCATATTTCGAACTCCTTACATTCCTTTTCATGAACACAGGTCCAGGTGAATGGAGCCAAGTCGGCAAAGACTGTCCATTTTGTGAACGACGCGGATGTTTAAACATGCGCTCATGGGGAGTTGTGTTACTGCTCGTACATAATAAAGACCTCATAGAGTGCAGTGCAGATGGTAAAGCCTTCTCCCAGTTAGCAGTATCTTCTTTGTTGGATTTGAGGTATAGCTGGATCGTTCGCCACAGTGTACCATTAAGTCGCTCAACTTGTCCATTTCCTTGAGGATTGAAAGACGTAGTGCGACTGCAAGATGTACCAATGGAAAATAAAAATTGCTTAAGTTCATCTGATATAAAAGACGTTCCCCTGTCTGAATGGATGTACGCAGGAGCGCCGAATGTAGAGAACAAATCCTTAAGACAGCTAATAACTGTACTTGAAGATACATCTTTACAAGCGTAGGCAAAAGGGAAGCGACTGAATTCATCAATTATGGACAATATGTATCGATTTTGGGTGTTAGAGGGTATCGGCCCTTTAAAATCAATGTTCAACCTTTCAAAAGGTGCGGTTGCTTTGATAAGATGTCCCTGATGTTTTATAAAGCGTGGTTTTATTTCTGCACATGTTGGGCATGCAACAGTTACTCGTTTTACATCTTCTACAGAATACGGTAAGTTCTTTGATCTGATCCAATGAACCATACGCGTGATTCCTGGGTGGCAAAGGGATCTATGTAATTCAACTAGTTTTGAATTCGAAACGGAATGATCTATTTGCATACAAACTCGAGAAAACGCGTCAGCGGCGACATTCTGTTTTCCAGGTCTATATACAATATCATATTTAAAACATGACAGTTCCAATCGCCATCTCTCAATCTTTTCGTTCTTGATTTTGTTAGAGTGTATCTGATTAAACATAAATGCAACGGATTGTTGATCAGTGACGAGCAAAAAATGTCTTCCTATCAAAAAATGTCTCCATTTACGTAAGCTTTCAACAATAGCGCGCGCTTCCTTCTCGATTGATGGTTGTCTTTTCTCAGAATCGTTGAGAGTGCGCGAGAAAAATGCGATGGGGCGGCCTTTTTGTGATAGCGTCGCTGCAATAGCAAAGTCAGAAGCATCTGTCTCAACAGAAAACATTTCTTTGTCGTCGATTCCTGTTAGTGCCGATTTTGATATGTCAGTTTTGAGATTTTGAAAGGCATTGATAGCTTCTTGAGATAGAGGGAATGTAGCCTCGATTAAAGGTCTGATTTTTGAAGAGAAGTTGTTGATCCAATTTGAATAATGTGCGAAGAGTCCGAGTGCTCTTTTCAATGTAGCAGAATCAGTGGGAATTTGAAAATTCGTCAGTGGTTCCAATCTAGATTTGTCTGGTTTGATAATATTGTTTTCGATAGAGTAGCCAAGTAGGTTTATCGATTCTGATGCAAAAGTACATTAGTTCATGTTTAGAGTTAGGTTGTATTTTTGAGCGGCCTTCATAAACAATTTTAGGTTTTCGTCATGATCTGATTTATCTTTACCGCATACGGTTACATCGTCAAGATATGCGAAGGTACCTTTGAGTTTTTCAGTATCAATCAGGTACTGCAGAGTTCTTTGGAAAGCCGCTACTCCATTCGTTACGCCAAATGGTATTCTCGTAAATTGGTAGAGGTTTCCACAAGCTTCAAAACCAGTGTACACTTTTTCTTTTGACAGAATAGGGACTTGGTGGTACGCACTTTTTAAATCAATTTGACTGTAAAATTTGTATTTTGCTACTTTTGCTATGATAGAGTCAATGCAATGTCGTCTTGAACGAATAGCTATAGGCTTTATATTCGATGAAAGATTGGTGAAAATCGATGCTGGCGGGACAGAAGCCTCTAAAACATTGCAAACTTTCAACGGTTATTTGTCACCTCCAAATTGAAGTTCAAGTGACGAGTGCTTCCCAATAACATCGTGTCCGATGATGACATCAGCGCACAGATTCCCGATGACAAACAGAGGCTGATTTTTATACTTGTGTTCACCAATCTGGATTGTTGCCAAGCATAGGCCGTCAGCAAAAGAGACATTATTGAGGGACGCTAGAGTTATTGCTTGGTTACAAGGTTTTTGTTTGAGATTAATAGATCGAGCAAGATTTTTATCGATAAAGCTGATTGAACTACCAGTGTCGAGAAGAGCATCTGCACTATATTCATTGATTGTAATAGGAATAGTTGCTTTTTTTAGACTTGCAGGAGCAGCAGCAGAAATAGTTGACAAGTAAGGGTTAGTGGATTGAGAAATTTGTTCATCTTCTATGGCGATAGCATTAGCAGTACGATGGTTGGAGCCAGAGCTACGACAAACGTTCGCAAAGTGTCCTTTTTTGGAACAAAGCTGGCATTCAGTGTTATAAGCGGGGCATCTATTTCGCTGATGAATATTACCACCACAAAAAAAACATCGTCGTCTCGTTTGGTTAGTGTAAGCATCTGGTCGGGATTTATTTAGAGTGTTCATGGCTGCTAAATTGGATATTGGCAAATGTTCTAAAGTTTCAGGAACAGCGTTGACATGAGCAGAAGTAGAAGGTGTCCCGGTGAGCAATTGTGATGTCTTTTCCGCAGTTTCTAGGGATGAAGCTAGATTAAGAGTCTTTTCCAGGGAGTCAGTGGAATTTTCTAGTAGTCTTTCTTTTATTTTTTGCGACAATATTCCAGCAATGAACGCTAAACGTACGATCTCGTTTTGGTAATCAGCTGCAGTTATATCTGTGAATTTACAATCATGTGCGAGTATACTTAGAGCTCTCGAATATTCAGCTATAGACTCACCTAGTTGTTGTTTTCTTGATATGAGGGTATGTCGAGCCAGAGTGATGTTTTGTCGTTTTTCGTAAGCATCATTTAGCGTTTTAATAGCTTCGACGTACGTGATTTTCGATTGAATGAAGTTGTAGATTTGTGGTGAAATATGATTGACTAGGAGTTGGTACTTAAGAGCATCATCCGCTGAGGCAGCTTCCCGTGCAATGAAATTCTCAAAGGAATATTTCCAATGGGCCCACTTAAGGTCCGATCCTTCCATTGAGGGCTCCACGTCAAAACGTTGGGGACGCAGATAACGGGACATAGATGTTTTTTCGTCAGGCATCGTATATTTGGCGACGTAAAAATTTAAAGTTGAATAAATTGATACAGATGTTAGCAAGACCAAACAGAATATTGGCTTTATTCAATTTTAAAATACAACGCAGTAATGCATACAAAATGACAATCTTTTGTGACAGACAACGTCAAACACTATAAACATAGTTCATACTACAATCTTCAATAAAGACGCAAGGAGACTATTATTACACAGCTTTTGATAAAAATCACCAATTATGTAATTCGGAGGGTGTGGTCATCATGGGTCTCGTACAACGCTGCCAGAGCTTGAAGAAGCCCGTAACAAATTTGGAAAAGTGCTCATCTTTTAATATTCATGAATTGAGAAAATAATGTTAATAGAAAAAAACCAAGGAAACAAGCAAATTAAAGAATTAACCTTTAATCATATTGTTAATAATAAAAAGTCCTTTTTCTAATTACATATTATCACTACATACTTAGCACTTAAGCTTTTTCATAGTTAAACGTGGCAATATCAAATGTTTCCACTGCATTCCTTTCACGGCTTCAGATAAACTTGCCAAAGTATACATCAACCAGTACGACCACTACTTTTATAATACAACCTTGATTTTTAAGGATTTTTGAGTTTTTAAATAAAATAAATTTCGCCAAAACGTGACAAAATAATAAACTATTTGTCGAATGGTATTTTTATTACTTCACAGATTTAACCCTAGGAGGTCTGTACTCTTCTAGGAAGATATGGCCACAGTATACCTATATGGCACTACAAAGAGTTTAAATGTTAACAAGCAACGTGATATTTGACACTTTTAAAAGTATAAAGTAAAACGTCGAAGGTATAAACACCTCTTTCTCTCGTTTTAACTAGAATTTAATTCTTCAACAAAATACAGGGGTGGTTTTTCACTTAAAAATCATCAAAAAATATCAAACATGTTCATAGTTTTATTTTGAATAAAAATTTCGATTGTAAATTTCAAAATCACTGACAAAACACAATCCTAACTGTTTAATCTACATTTTTATTTACTTTGCTTCTTCCTGTTTCTGTTTGATAAACAATACAGACAAAGTAAAAATTTAGGTTTTCATTTTCCTGTAGCTGACTTCCCGTTTGTGTAATATAACAGGTGGATTTGATGAGTTTATGAGTCGGTAGTAATCTACGAGCATAATTATTATCTCGTTGTACAGACTTTATTTGTGAAATTCTAATAACATTTCTCCGTGGAAACAGTAAAACTCAGTTAAGGCGGACTCACGCAGCGTCCCTTATAATTACATTTTCTTTATATTATGACAGAAATTACATTTTCTGTACCTAATGAGACCAGTTCATGGAACGAGTTAATTATGGGTTTGCAAATGCGCATGAACTGACAAGTGACAAGACTGGCAATAGGGTACAAGGATTAATTTTGCTATTGGTGGGAATTGACGCTTTATCAGGTCTCCTAACACCTTGCATGCCTATTTTTTCAAAAAAATTTAAACTTTACTTTTGAATCGACTTTAAAAATCATAAAATTTGAAATCCCGCCAAAACGCGCTTTACGTCATGAAGATGGCTGCCCCGTGGTGTGACGTCATTTGTTTACGTTCTTATTCGTGTATCACGCTCTGAGTTCTTAAGACCTAATTTGTTTCTAAAAGCTTTAAAAATGGATAAAGCCGAAAAAAAACTTTGTATTCCAAATATTGCATTGTTCCAGCGTGTAAATCAACGTCTATTAGAACTCCAGACAAAATATTTGTTACTTTACCTGGTGGCGCACGCAAAAATACACTTAAGAGAAGGGCATTACTTTTGTTTTTTAATATAAGTACTTACTTATATGCTGGTAATTTTGACTCTTAAATAGTTTGAGGCTATGTACCTATATGTCTAGGAATCAACCATCAAAACATCATTCTCTTACGACCACACATCGAGATATGGTTGGTATATATTGTATAAATAAAACATAGTTTAAATCGTACTTACGATAATGCTTTAACTCCTCTTATTTCCTCTGCATTAAAGCAGCTGTTTGACTTCATAAATTCAAGCAGCATGAATAAGTCTACTTTGGGCAAGTTATCAGTTTGTGCTTTTACAAAACCTTCGCTAGATATTTACTCACAAAATATGAAACAATCGTCTCTGAACACTGAACTAGTGAATAAAATATTTTCTTCCAAAATTTTTAAAATATCCTCGGAAATATCGAATATTTATGTCCACTTTCCACTTTACGTTGACTTTTAGAAATAAAAAAAGCACACACAAACACGTAATGGTCTCAAACAAACATGTAAATAATATTTTTACGTCGATAAAGCAATTAATAGTTGATTCAAATACAATATAATTACAACTACACATAACCTAATGCAATACCGGCCATATTGACATAAGTAAACACAAGAGATATGACATCACACGTATCATCGGTAGCGTTCGGAAATCCTCGGGTTGTGGTCGGAAAGTGCATTGAAATGTGAATTTTATTTTAAAATTTGGGAGTAATATCCAATGGAAACTGGTTTATTTCCTATTATTAGTAATTTTTGATATCATATTTACTATTATAAATTAATATCCAAGCAAAATATGAAATATGCGTGTACTCTATTGTGTCATAATTGAATGATAAAGAACGTTGCATGAACCTGAACCTGCCTTTAAAAATAGTTTAAAATGTTTTCTGCTATTAAGTTGAGAAATTGGTAACTAGTGGTTGGGCAGAGAATTTAGCAATTGAGTCTCTAAAAAACAATTTACCTTGAGCAATATTTTTAATAGTGTTGGAATACGGTAACAGATACCTAATAGCAGTTCTAATAACTAACATAAGACGGTATGATGAAAAAGTATAACTTTTTAAAGAAATTCGTAACGGAATTAAACAACAAGAAGGAATTGGATCCAAATACCATTACCAGACTTGGAAAGAATGCGATTCAATGGTACACAGACGGCTCAAAAGCAATAGAAGGAACTGGGATAGGAGTGTTCAGGCCAGGAACCAAACACTCGGAAAGCTTGGGAAAAACCCCAAGTATGTTTCAAGCGGAAATCCACGCCATGAGAAAGTGCGCTCAGTTCAATATTGATAAAGGATACAGCAGACAAAGGATTATCATAATGTCGGATAGTCGAGCAGCCAAAACCACTGAGCTCTTGTGTAATCAGTTCTAAAATTGTGTGGGAATGCCTAGAAAAACAAGAAGGAACTGGGATAGGAGTGTTCAGGCCGGGCACCAAACACTCTGAAAGCTTGGGAATAACCCCAAGTATCTTTCAAACGGAAATCCACGCCATAAAAAAGTGCGCTCAGTTCAATATTGATAAAGGATACTGAAAAAGCTCAAAATAGTGGAGGAAGAAGAATGTAGATTTTGTGGCATGGAAGAAGAAACCTCTATCCACTTACTTTCCAACTGCACAGCACTTCAGAATCCTAAAGCACAGCACCTGGAGATTACTGGATAGAAGAGGAACATTTACCTAAGTTGAAGCCTGCAGACATCCTAAAATTCCTCCGGGAAGTAGGACTAAAGGAACTGCTAGTTTCTGAGACTCTCCTTAGAAAGTAAGTAGAAGTAAGGGGGCATTATAGATCTCTTAGGTCCCAGTGAATGTCGCCCCAAAATACATAGATACAACTAACGTGGACAATTTACACAAAATTATGAATTTATTTACACACTAATGTCTCAAGAAGGTAAATAAACTAAAAAAGAGGAATTTCTATCTTCAATATTTACATCTCGACTTCTTGGTGTAAGTCACCCTATACAAATAATATACACCTTTTATCAGAAGAGAATCTCCGTTCGGTCAAAAGAGAAAAAGGAACCAGGTAGATGAAGAGAACAATGCGCTATCTAAAACAATTACACAAAAATAAAATGGTTTTCACCTGCACCCTATTTATGACGTGTCATTAAGATAAGAGGACCTTTGAGGTAACTAAAACCAACCTGTAGGTGGGATATTTCAGAATACACAAGGTGTATTTAAAAAAAATAAAAAAGATATAATTTTGAAGGTATATTTAATATTTGAGATTAATTTTTTTATTATATTTGACCACTTTATCTATAAATATTTTGATCTGATTGCGTAAATATAAAAAGAGCTTTTCCTTTGTCTGACCTGTGCTGCACCTACCCACTTTATTTCCAATGAGCTTCCTATATTTACATAAATGGGATTAAAAGATGGCTAAGTATACCAGACAAATTAATAAAGTTAACAAGATACAGAAAAGAAAATAACCTGTAAAACGATCACATATCAACTCCCTAAATTGTAGGATAACTAATGATACGCCTCTGTACAGAGCATTTACATGTCTTGCAAGATTTGAAGTGGGAGGTAAGCATTGAAAATGAGTTTGTGCGCTTGGGGGCGGAGTCGCCATCACGTTTGACGCTTACAGTGAATTTGACGGCTCTGACAAAATCAAAGAAAAAACTCAAGAAAATTATGATAAATATCGCAGAACAGGCAGAAATATAAAAACTAGCAATGCCCCTGAAGATAAGAGTCTATAATGCACTGTTATAGATATACGAAAATGAAGGATTAACCCTAAAAAACAGGAAGAGATTCTGGAGCGATGGAAACGTAAAATACTTGGAGCAATTTTCGGTGGCATAGAAATATCTGGAGAATTGGGAAGGAGAACAAATGGAGAACCAAGAATAACAAGAATAAAAACTCAGAGGTTAGGGTACAGAATAGTGGGTGAACTGGCATCAGCGGTGCTGTCAAGGACATATCCATTGAACGTGATGGCTAGAGCCAGACAGAAATGCTGGAGGGGTGCCTACAGAGAGGAAGTAAAAGAATGGATGGATGAGGAAATGGAGAGAAGGTGGGATGAGTATGAAGGCGCGCTAAAAGGAGCGATTATTGGGAGCAGGAGAGATTGGGTGGACCGGAGTTTCGGGGAGGTGAACTACTCCTTGACGCAGGGGCTCACTGGACATGGGTTACCTCCAAAATATTGGGAAAATAGAGACTGGAGTGTGCGAGAGGTGTGAGGTGGAGGATGATGTGGGATATGTGTTTAGATGCTGGAAGAAATAGGAAGCTCTGAGGAAGTTGGAAAATAAACTAGGGGTATTGGGAAAACATGGTGGAGATAATGTTGAGAGGCGAGGAGGAATGGATGGAGATGAGTGGAGAGCATGATTAGGGAAAGAGAAAGACTTGATATGACATGTGAGAGGTAGGAGAGATAGAAGGGAGAAGATGACGGGGAATGTGTAAGTTTAGTCGGTAGGCATTCCCTTGGAGATAAGTCCAACATTGTCTGGGTACTAGAAAAAAAAGAAGGTGATTGGGGCACATAGAAATATAAGGCAAAGAAAGAATGACAAAAATGGCACTCACTAGGACTCTAATTGGAAAAAGATTAAGAGGACGGTCGATATAAGGATAGTTCTAAAGTTTCTAATTTGAAAATACGAAATTATATATATATATATATATATATAAATTTTTTTAAACGCTGTCAATGGTGATAAATCCTAAAAATGTTATTCATGCAAACAACGCGTCACATAAAAAATATAATAATGACCCTATTACGTATACCAGAAACAAGAAAAATAGCGGTACAGTGCCATTACATACATATATCTATTGTACTCAGAAAATGATAACCGTGCTGATTTGCAGAGTGTCGTACAACCGCTACTGCGAATATATAAATTACGTTCAGTTGACAGCAATCATTTTGTTTTGTTGTTGTTAAAATTTGGTGAAGAGTGGACAACAATAAAATTTGGTTGTTCGGAAAAAAGGTCGAGGCCAGTACAGAAAATGACGTTGTCTGTACATATTATGTATCATTTTTTGCGTTGATTTTGACTAGAATATAATAATATCTTCATTTTCGAATGGTTGTCAAAAATTTCAATCACAGCAACATCTATAAGAACATACACCCTCTCTTGAATATAAACTAAACCTACCTTAGGACGTTCACAGTTAATGTGGACTATCAATTGAAGTAAGTATTGCATAGGCCAATCAGAAGCTACATTGCACCAATAAGAATCAATGGTTCCTTGTTAGTAAGTCAATACTTGAAATGACTTCTGCATAGAAATACTACAAGGTAGCTATTCTCGAAAATCATACGATCCGGTGCTTCTCTCGACTCCCATTGCCCACGACCGAAGACCAAGCCGGCCACCTGCGCAAACTGCCAGGGAGAACACCCGGCAAACTACAAAGGATGCCCAAAAGCCACAAACAACCAGAAGACAAGGACAACAGCAACAGCAGTAAAGAAGACAGGAGTCAGCTACGCCCAAGCCGCAGCTGACAAGAAAACAACGACGACAACAACGAAACAACAGATCCTCGAACAGGTGACAAAGCTATTAGCTCAGCTAATGGCTTAAAGTCGCTTGTAAGAGATCGGAAGAAAAGAAGACACACTCTATAAGGGTGTTTTCAGTCGAAATTGCCGGCTGAGGACGCACTTTGTAGAGGAAGACACACACACAACGGAAGACCGCCGAAGAAAAAACCACCGAGGTTACACGGCCAAAGAGAAGACGGCTCGCCCCCAGCTGCTAGCTTTTTTAGCTAGGGACGAGCTGTGCGCCGAAACGCGAACTACGATGATGAGACCAATCGGATAAGATGGGGGGAAGTGGTAGAAGTCCTCCCCGGAGATGTACCTCGCTTAGAGAGGAACATCCTGGGAGGGACGGGCTCATCTAGGTTGTGTGTGTGCACGGTCGAAATCGACTAATTCTTGAACCTACATGTGAACGCTTGAAATTATTGCATTGTTGCCAGCATTATTTGATACAAAAGATCTACTTATCTAGTTATTTTTAGCATCTTTTTTGTATGGTTATCATAATTATCTGTCATTAATTACTTTTTATAATATTTGTTATGTTATATTACCAATAATAAAAAAGGTAGTCTGTTTAGTTAATCAATTAGTATTAAAATTGAATATAAATGAGTCAGTCTCCATGTCCATAATAAAACACCGATTAAAAACCCTGAAAATCAGTAAAATCACTAAATTTTTTTCATTTCCATGCACATGAATTTAGGATTCAAAGAAAGAACTGACATAATAATTACGGAATGCATAGAGAAATAGTAATTATATACAAATATACCCAAATTTCCATTAAAAAACCTCTTTACTAGATAAGCGCCAATTCACTCGACTCTGCTCATCTATTTCGGACCATGCGATCCGGAGCGTATGATTTTCATGAGATCAATTATATCGGATGACGGGCCAAGAATATAACGACGATCGCCTCATGTGATCATTCATGAATCTATGCCACTCATTGTTCAAGAATAGACATCCTGATAGAGTCAAAAAGCCAGCTTGGAACGCATCAACCAGTAAGAGAGAGATGGCTCACTTTCTCTAATGTCGCCCATACTATAGACACAGAGAAAGACAGCAAAGCCTCTGATCGTCAGTCTCTTCCTCTCTCACCAGAGCTAAGACGAACATTCCCACTTACACAAAGGACTATGGCTTGTTGCCTCTATCTGAAGTAACCCTATGGATTTATGGTTTTGGAACTTTAGTTCTTTATGCCAGGTTATGTTTGAGCGACCAGGGGTCGCGACGCAAAAGATCTGACCGTTACGCGTTACGTTACGAAACGTTATGTTACATTTCTTCGTTATGTGCCTTGCTTTTGCGTGCTTGTGCCTCCTTAGTCTCTCTCTCTCTCGTTTACGAAGCAGCGATTCATAATAATAAATATGCTCCTACCCGGATTTGAACCCGGGCCGCCCGCGTACAATGCAAGCATTCTAACCACTGAGCCACCGATGCTATATTGAAATTCTATGCAAAGCTGGTATTCGCAGTGCTAGTGATCTACTTGAATTTGTTCGAATAAATTTTTACTATTATTTCCATAATTTGTTTTGCGCGATTAAGGGGTCTAGCACATTTACTTTTCGAAATACAGGGTGTTGAAAAATTGAAAGATTGAATGTTTTAATTCGATAACTTTAAAATGGATGGATGAATTGATTTGTCATTTGGCAGGTTATTTTTAAATGTAAAAGGGCATATTTTGAAAGAAATTGTAGTTTGTGCAACTAGTGTGGATATGATGGCCATGTCGCACGAGGACGAAGTTTGAGCACGACGCCGTAGGCGGAGTGCTCAATCGTTCAAGTGCGATACAGACAATCCACACGAGTCGAGCAGCATATTTTTTCTACGATCCACTTAAGAAAAAATCTAGAAAATAAAAATTTCTATAAACTGTAATATACCTAACTTCAAATTAAAAATTTTACAATTCAATTTTATGTTTCCACTAATTTTGTGGTAAACGTACAGTTCTTGAAATTTGTATAGGGCTACGGTTTCATTTTTGGAACTTTAGTTCTTTACGTCAGGTTATGTTTGAGCGACCAGGGGTCGCGACGCAAAAGATCTGACCGTTACGCGTTACGTTACGCTACGTTATGTTACATTGCTTCGTTATGTGCCTTGCTTGCGTGCTTGTGCCTCCTTAGTCTCTCTCGTTTACGGAGCAGCGATTCATAATAATAATATGCTCCTACCCGGATTCGATCCCGGGCCGCCCGCGTGCAATGCGAGCATTCTACCACTGAACCACCGATGCTATATTGAAATTCTATGCAAAGCTGGTATTCGCAGTGCTGGTGATCTACTTGAATTTGTTCGGATAAATTTTTACTATTATTTCCATAATTTTTTTTGCGCGATTAAGGGGTCTGGCCTAGCACATTTACTTTTCGAAATACAGGGTGTTGAAATTTTGAAAACTTGAATGTTTTAATTCGATAACTTTAAAATGGATGGATAAATTGATTTGACATTTGGCAGGTTGTTTTTAAATGTAAAAGGGCATATTTTGAAAGAAATTGTAGTTTGTGCAACTAGTGTGGATATGATTAAGCACTCCGCCTACGGCGTCGTGCTCAAACTTCGTCCTCGTGCGATATGGACAATCCACACGAGTCGAGCAGCATATTTTTTCTACGACCCACTTAAGAAAAAATCTAGAAAATAATAATTTCTATAAACTGTGATATAACTTCAAATTAAACATTTTACAATTCAATTTTATGTTTCCACTAATTTTGTGGTAAACTTACAGTTCTTGAATGTCCAATTTGTATAATGCTACGGTTTCATTTTTTAAATATACGATGCTGTTATAAGTAGATGTTGCCAGTCGGACTCCCTCATGAAGGGTACCGTAATATATATATAATAATGAGTATTCTGCTAAATATTTCAAAGGTCTACCTGTTGTTGTTGTTATTATTATCAAGCAGAATAATTATTTTTAAAAATAAAAGTAACAATTAAAAAATAAACTTTTTCACGGGAATGGAACCCGGGTCTACGGCATGAGAGTCTGGATTGCTTACTACTCGACCACTGAGAAATATGAAAATTGTTTATCTATAGCGTCAGATGTACCTATTACATAATTTTATGAAATCTGAGGTCCCCTTAAATACCCATTTTATTCTGTTTCAAGTATTTGTTGGTAGGTAATTTGTACGGATTATTTCTTTCAAGTTTATCTTTGTAAATGAATATTCTTGATCCAGTGCGCTTCTATGAGAAAATTTTTTTGACAAGTTATTTTGACGTTTCTTTCAAATTGAAAAAAGATGAATGACGGATACTAAACTCGAATGCTGATTGGTGGATTTCATATACGTTCTAGGATGTATATGAAATCATATCCGTTTAGTTAACTGATGGCCTACATTTCCATTTTGTAAACTGTGCAGAATAGTAGTTTGTGCAACTAGTGTAGATATGGACAATCCACACGAGTTGAACATTATATTTTTTCTACCATCCATTCAATAAAAAATCTAGAAAATAAACATTTGAATATACTGTAAAATAAATATAACTTGAAATTAAAAATGTTCAACAATTTTATTCATAATCGTACCAATTCAATTTTATGTCTTCACTAATTTTTTGTGATAAACGTACAGTTCTTAAATGTCAAAAAATGAAATATTTCATTTCACAATTTGCCACAGATATGATCTACTATGAATGGACCTTAATAAAAATTTGATAACAAAATTTTGCAGTCTTAAACTTCAAAATAATTTTTGATTGTCTAGTTGTCAAATTTTTTCTGTTGTGTCAGTTAGGGATAAAAAATTACTTAATTTCTACTTATTTTTTCTTGACAACGGTAGCTGGAACGCTACCGAAACGTTGAAGTAAAGAATTTAAAAATATTGTGGTTTAATTTCCCAAAAAATTAAAAAAAGAATGTACAATTTGTACAATGCTACGATTTCCCTTTTTAAATCCCTCCCTCATGAAGGGTACCGTACCATTATCTATAATAATGAATATTCTGCTAAATATTTCAAACTTCTACCTGTTGTCGTTATTAATATCAAGCAGAATAATTATTTAAAAATTAAATTAACAGTAAAAAAAAATTTTCCACGGGGAATCGAACCCGGATCTACAGCGTGAGAGTCTGGTTTGCTTACTACTCGGCCACCGAGGCTTTGCAAATTGTTTATCTATAACGTCAAATGTATTACATAGGTACCTACTTTTTGCTTAAAAGGAACTAAAGTTCCTACCGTGTGTCCCGCGACACGTTCTACCTTTTTTTTTATATTTTCGGCTCTTTAATCACAAAAATGACCTTGCCGCGTACTGTTATCTTGGCGCAAATTGATTTTACTCACAACTATGCAGCTTCAAATGTCAAATGTCGAGTTATTTTGACATTTGACATCTGTCAACAGGCAACAACTATGCTATTATATTATGCAACATATAAATTTATTATGAATTACTCGGTACTGGCCTAAAATATTGGTTCGCTAAAAAAAAAACGGCAAAATCACGATCAGATTACCGAAAATAACACAGGAGAGTAATTTATGCGCCTACCTGGGTGATTATACGTTCGTCATGTTAATCCGCTAATACGCTAATACGCGTGGGCTTACCAAACTAAATGTCGGATATTGTAGGCCTGGAAACCAAACTCCTCCCACGCTCTTCCTACTCATACACTGAGATTAATAAGAATCTTCAAGATTTTAACAAACTATCACAAATCAAAAAAAATAGCGTATTTTCAACATAAAAGGGCATGTTTAATACCACAAAACTCAAAACTAGGAATATAATAATAATAATAATAATAAATGACTTTATTGCTGTGTTATAAAAATACAAGCAAAGGTGACGTTCGCTCTTAGATGATGTTCTCATACGAGAAGCACCAGCTAAGTGGCGCTCTTCCACGCAACCGCAAAACTAAAGATACAATATTCTTTACTTACAATAATTTCTCATATGCTCAAATAACAAAAGTTAAGTAACCTAATTTCGTAAATACTAAAATGAACAAGGCCAGTTTCATCTGATTAGCTTATAATTTCAATGTTATGCTATTATTAAG
>CAJUYH010006229.1:0-20755 GCA_910591685.1 Galerucella tenella | reverse complement strand
GATATATTTTATAGTTTGTGTGATTTCCCACTAGAAAAATATAATATGAACGATATATTTGTCCCAGCACTAACTACAACTTTCATATCAATATTAGTATTCATTATACAGGGTGATTTATATAACTCAAAATCTTGTAAATCCTCGATAATATTTAAATAAAATTACAACCGGTTCTAGCCTGCCCATCCTAAGGTGCCATATTTAAAAATTAGTCGCAATTGTACAGCGTGTTCCAGAACGCAGTGCTAGATCAAAGATATATATTTTTAATGGGATTACAGTGTATTTAAAAAGTTCTGACTGAAAATCGTAATAAATAAATACATTCAACTACACAATTTAAATTTAATATTTCACGTCTGTGATGGTCGTCTATAGTTTATTTACGATAATAAGACGATGACATTGCAAAGAAAATATTGCGGTGTTGCCAAGCTGTAGTTTTTTTCTTTACTTAACGAAAATTGGAAAAGTCAATCTGATGTTAGATATCTAGTTTAATTAACCTAACCTAACATTTAAAACATTCAATCATTTACATTTAAATATGTAACAATAATATTAATATTAATGAATACAAATAGCGAATACTATCACTTACGTCTCTTACAGCGTAAATAATTAGTTATGAAAATAACTGGTTTTTTAATCTTAAAGAAACAATGAATTGAAAAGCACCAAAAAAACTTGTAAACGATGATCAAATGTCAATAAACGTCAAAACAAACTAGGGAATTTTACCAGTTGATCAGACAACGTCTTGAAGTTTTGCCAACCCGTTAGCTGTAAATTGCCCTGGCTGTTGAGGATAAATTTTATTTACGGTTGGTAAATTAATATTTATTCTGATAAGCAAAAAAATAACTAAAAATGACATCATCGTCTTTGTATCGTATGTATGTATGTATGTGTGTATTTTGGGGTGAAATTCACTGAGACCTAAGAGATCTATTGTGCCCCCTTACGTCTGCTTGGTTTCTGAGGAGTCTCAGAAACTAGTAGCTCCTTTAGTACTATTTCCCGGAGGAATTTTAGGATGTCTGCAGGCTTCAACTTAGGCAAATGTTCCTCTTCTATCCAGTAATCTCCTAGGTGCTGTGCTCTAGGATTCTGAAGTGCTGTGCAGTTGGAAAGTATGTGGATGGAGGTTTCTTCTTCTTCTTCCTCCACTATTTTGAGCTTTTTCAGGTGCCCATTCAGGCGACAATGTCCCGTTAGGATCCTTGTTAAAACTCTTAGCGCAGTTTTACTTTGACTTATGCATTCTTTTGATCTCAACAGGATGTAGTCACCCAGAAGTATTTGATTGTATAAGCCCTACTAGATCTTTCCCATGGTCAGATCTTCTCTTTTTCTCGGCTTTACTTATTTCTTCTAATATAACATTGGGGCTGATTCCGCAAAAGGGTTCAGGCCCCCAGAAATGTATTTCAGTCCCCCTCTTTGCTAGTTCATCTGCTATTCCATTTCCTTCTACTCCAGTGTGTCCTGAAATCCACAGTAAGGTGACTATATTGTTCTCACCCAGTCCATTGAGTTTGCCTAGGCATTCCCACACCATTTTGGAACTGATTACACAAGAGCTCAGTGCCTTAATGGCTGCTTGACTATCCGACATTATGATAATCCTTTGTCTTCTGTATCCTTTATCAATATTGAACTGGGCGCACTTTCTTATGGCGTGGATTTCCGCTTGAAAGATACTTGGGGTTTTTCCCATTTTCCCATTTCCTTCTATTGCTTTTGAGCCGTCTGTGTACCATTGAATGGCATTCTTTCCAAGTCTGGTAATGGTATTTGGATCCCATTCCTTCTTGTTGCTCATTTCCGTAACGAATTTCTTTGAAAAGTTATACTTTTTCATCATACCGTCTTGTGGCATGTCCCAGGTTGTCTGATTTCTAAGAACTGAGGAGGTGGTTTTTTTTAATGATTCCCTCTCTACTTAGTCTGTATCTTGTTCTTTCTGCAACACTTTCCACCACCATATGTAGAGGGGTGAGGTTGGGCCGTTGGGCACGTTCTCATTGCTCCTGTAATGCATATACAGGCTAGTCTTTGAATTTTGGAGAGGTTTTCTCTCGTCGTCAATAGGCTAGTTCTACTACTCCACGCAATGGCTCCATAAGTGATGATTGGTCTCACTATGGCAGTGTACATCCAGCTTAGGATTTTTGGGTTACAGCCCCAGTTTCTTCCTGCCAGATTCCTGCACACCATTAGAGCCATTTTTGCCTTGTATGTAATCTCCTTTTCGTGTTTGTTCCACAGGAGTTTACTGTCTAGAGTTAAACCTAGATACTTGACTTCTTGTCTCCATTCAATCCCATTCCCATCAAGTTTTATGGTTTCGAGGTTGAGTTTTCTTTTCTTAGTGAAGGCTATCAGGATGGTTTTAGTGGGGTTGATGCTAAGTCCCACTTGCCTACACCAGCTATTTGTATAGTTAAGACCCTTTTGTACAATATCACAAAGGGTGTTTTCGAATTTCCGCCTGGCTGTTATGACAATATCGTCGGCATATCCTTGGCAGGATATTCCGAGATCTGTCAAACCACACAGGAGTTCGTCAACCGTCAGACAATGTCTTTGCTCGTCCTCGTCTCTGCTATTCTTGTGGTGAGCTGTTTCGACATCCATTTGGATGTTGTGCTGTCTACACCTCTTCTGTTCAATGCTCTTTTGACAGCCTCATGTGGAGTATTGTCAAAAGCTCCTTCCATGTCCAAAAATGCACCTACTACAGTTTCTTGGTTGTCTAGAGCACCTCGGATAACCTCCGTCAGTTGTACCAGTGCAGTCTCCGTAGATCTGCTTGCTCGGTAAGCATGCTGACATGGGTGGAGAGGTAGTCTCTCTAGGATTTCCGTTCTAATATGGTTATCAATAGCCTTTTCCATCGTTTTGAGTACAAACGATGTTAGACTAATTGGTCTAAAGGATTTGGGGTTTGTTGTGTCCCTTTTTCCAGTTTTTGGAATGAAGGTTACTATTGCCCTTCTCCATGCTTCAGGTATATAACCCAGTTCTAAGCTGCTTCGACTAATCCTAACCAGATGCGGTAGAATTTCGTTTTGTCCTCTCTGGAGCAATGCTGGGAAAATTCCATCTGCTCCTGGTGCCTTGAAAGGTGAAAAGGTGTTCATGGCCCATTTCAACCTATCGTTACTACAAATGTGTTTGGCCATTGTAATACTTTCTCTCGAAGGCCTATTGTGAACTTCGAGAGAATTATCTCCCCTATTTGGAGTACACCCTGGAAAATGAGTTTCTAGTAAGAGTCGAACTCTTTCTCCCTTATTTTCGGTATATTCACCATCTGGCTTCCTCAAAGCCATATCTGTGTTGACCCTACTTTTCGCCATAACTTTGTAAGGTCTTGCCGCAGCAGGTGTTGTGTTTTTTTGTCTTTGTATCGTAAAAATCCTATAGTATCATAATTGGACCTGTCTCCATATCTAAAAAATTGTATAGACACACTCACGATAAAAAACAGTCAAACAATCAACGAATTTAGTATCTACATGACGGAGTTCCTGGTGATATGTTTCGTCGAAACAGGATTGGACGAGCAGGACCAGTTCTCTGGACACCACGATCACCAGAGTTAAAAAAATCAAAATGGTAATGAGCAGATGCTTAGAGATCTTTTGAAGACCGTCTTCAAGTCTGTATCGATGTGGAGGGTAATCACTTTGTGATTCAAATTTGAAGTGAAATACAGGGTATCCCAATAAATAAATGTATGTTTGTTCTGGAAGACTCTGTACAATTGAGACTAATTATAAAATATGTTCCTTTAGGCTGGCTACAATCAGTCGAAATTTCATTCAAATAACATTGAGAATTCACAAGATATTGAACTTCATCGTAACAACGAATCACCCTGTAGATATATTTTTTAATTTAACGCTCAGTAGGCAACACTATATTTTCAACAATATTGTAGCACGACCGACGAATGCCAAAACGACTGTATAACAAAACCCAGGTGTTTTCTCAAACATATTTTTACACGGAACAAATATGTGTGACGATGTAACTTCTCAATTTACAAATTCCTGAATATAATATTATCACGTTAACGTGAGTCATAAAATAATTCTACCTGCTTTGACGGGTATTTTGTTGACAAAAAGGTGGCAAACATGATCTTGTGTATGTTGAAAAGGTACAACACAAGGATTTATCACAAAAGATGGAAGGCAGTAAGACGATCATGGGTGGGTATTAACAGTGAGTTTGACTCTTTAGATCTCACTGAGGATCTCACTATAAAAGTAATGGAACAAGTTTTTTTTTCCCTATTATCAAACACGTTTACAGTCCAAATAGAAGTTTTGAAAAATCAGCGTGAGATTAGTTGATGGGGGAGGCAGCTGAGGAAAATCGTACGGTATCTCACCTTAGAAAAATTCTCAAAAACGCCTCACATATTTAATGTACGTCTTTTTATAGACCAACTCGCCACAAACCTAACCTAACCTAACTTATTGTAAAAAACATATTTTTGCTTAAACTTGTATATTAGGTATATTAGGTTTGTTCGAAGAATTTCCAATCGATTGGCAATTTTTGTCGAGCGAGTGTACATCATGACAGTGATGTCTTTGATAAAAATGAACTAAAAGTTCTCCATCACTTGAAGAAGAGCTTGAATTATTGTCATATACAGGGTGTACCAATCTTACGACAAACTTCGGTATATGGGTTATTTTAAGAGATATCAAAAAATATTATCCACAAAAATAGTAGATGTGTTGAAGGTCCATATTTTGAAATTATATCGAACTATACAGAGTGCTGCATAACTCCGTTACAAACCAAACATATGATTTTTCAAATGGGAACCCCTGTATATTATACCGAATTCGAATTGGTTACATTTTTTTGAAGCTTTTGATATGAGGTTTTGCCACGTTATACAAAGTCCTTCCAAAGATATGGACACGTTTATGTGAAAATCGTAGGTGAATCAACGCTCTGTAGCTTGTTGTACGTTGAAGAAAAAAAATGTATTATGCCAAATAGATGTTCGTAACTTGATATCTGATAAATATCTCCGTATCCTATTAAATTTCAATTTTATTCTTTCTTGTATACAGGGTGAACGGAAACTCGAACCTGTCATTTTCTTTCTTATTTCAAAAGGAACACCCTGTATTTTATAGCAAAAAATAGAGTCTTCGATTATGTAACTTTAATTTTTGTCAAGCATTCCCCATACCCAAAGTTTATAAAAACAGAGTTATTTTGTAATATTTATTGTAAACTATAATTATTGACCTATTATGTGAAAGCAATAAACGTTGTAAGTAACAAAAAATCCTAGTTAATGATAAATTTTAATGAATAATTCATTCTAAACAAAACTAGCTACCAAAAGTATAATCCTAACCGTAATATTAAACTGAAGGTTCAAAGTGTTCACCGTTAACATCAATGCAATACTGTAAGAGGGGGCCCAACTGATAGGCCAGCTCGGTCACCCGATTTAACAAAAGTATATTTATTTTTTTCGGGTTTTGTGAGGAATAAGTTTATAAAATCCCCGGCTATTAGAGATGACATGAAAGAGATAATTAGTCCGGCATATCGATCTGCTAACGCTGATATGCTGAGAAATGTTAGTCAATCATTTGAACTATTATGCAGCATTGCATTGATGTTAACGGTGAACATTTTGAACCGTTAGTTTAATATTACGGTTTGGATTATACTTTTGGTGGCTAGTTTTATTTAGAATAAATTGTTCATTAAAATTTATTATTAATTAGGATTTTTTGTTACGTACAACGTTTAATTCTTTCTCATAATAGGTCAGTAATTATATTTTACAGAAAATATTACAAAATAACTGTGTTTTTATAAACTTTGGGTATAGGGAATGCTTGACAAAAATTAAAGTTACATAATCGAAGATTCTATTTTTGCTATAAAATACAGGGTGTTCCATTTGAAAGAAGAAAGAAAATGACAGGTTCGAGTTTCCGTTCACCCTGTATATAAGAAAGAATATAATTGAAATTCAATAGGATACGGAGATATTGCATCATATTACAAAACTCTGTTAGGCAAAATGCATTTTTTTTCTTCAACGTACAACAAGCTGCAGAGCGTTGATTTACCTACGATTTTCACATAAACGTGTCCATATCTTTCGAAGGTCTCTGTATAACGTGGCAAAACCTCATATCAAAAGCTTCAAAAAAATATAACCAATCCGAATTCGGTATAATATACAGGGGTTCCCATTTGAAAAATTATATGTTTGGTTTGTAACGGAGTTATGGAGCACTCTATATAGTTCGATATAATTTCAAAATATGGACCTTCAACACATCTACCATTTTTATTAATAACATTTTTTGATATCTCTTAAAATAATCCATATACCGAATTTTGTCATAAGGTTGGTACACCGTGTATATGAAAAAAAAAGAATAAGTACCTAAAAATTTTTGTAATGTGTGTGTCATTCTTTGGCCATCCTAATAAGAAGCCAGAGATTTTTTTAAAACATACAAATGTTTTTACTAACGTTTTATTTTAGAAGGAACTGACTGTTTAACTATTTCCATGTTTTTTTTCATAATAGAAAAATAGTAAAGATATGCCACTTTCTACAGCATCACACTGCTCAAACTAAAAATTTGATCCCGGTCAGCAAATTATTCAGATAGTTGGCAAACTGATCCGAAACCGCAAATTTCTTTCTATGAACAGAGGATTTTTAAATCACCAACTGTCAAATTGTTTCTACGATCGCTTTTTTTCAATGCGCATGCCTCTGATGGTTTCTGATATTTTCTGAGTGTTCTACGAACAAACCTATATAAACGTATGTTCATTTTTTTTGATGAATTTTTAAATTGAAATCGATTCTGCGTTTATTTATCCACAATATTTCCCAAAAATTCGTTCAAATCCGAAATCAAATAAACTCATCGTCCATTTGCGTGAGAAGATTATTTTGCAGTGAATGTATTAAACGTTTTCGATGAATTATATTTGGACAATACTAAATGTACATTGTTTTTTTTTCGATTTTTGTTTTGAAAATTGAGGATTTTAGAGTTGAAATAACACGGAATCGTTGAATATTTCAACATACAAAAAAATTAATTTGAAATGTAACAGTCAAACCAGTTTTTTTAATTCTTTATATGAGATTCTAGTAATTTTTATTCATCAAAGTTGGGGAGAATCGTGAAAATAAACATAAATTATGTTGTAAATTTTTTATTCTCCCTATATTGTCTACAACGCATCTGTACCTATATCTGTAGAGTAGGGAGGGTGAGTGTGGGCTCACAGCACTTAGGTCACATGGGACCCATTGTACATCTTCCCGAGGAGTTGTCCTCCTAGGTCTTATTGACGATAACTCCGGACACTCGCATAAGACATATCTGACAATTTCATCTTCCTGTTCACACATCCTGCATAGAGGTGTGTCCACTAGCCCCATAGTATGGAGGTATTTTCTTAGTTGACAGTGGCCAGTCAGAAATCCTACTGTTAAACGTAGGTTTTCCTGGTCATCGCCAAATATTTCTTCGGCGCCAGCTTCCCAGGGTCGCCCGGGGCGATCCTGGCTAGACTGCATCCTTTGATTCCATACCATCTCTCAAGGGATTGAGCATGGGTGTGACGTTTGGCTAGTACCGCAATTGTCGAAGTCGTTAGGCCGTAGGTGTCACTGGGCCCTAAAATTTTTAGTGCAGCCGCTTCCCTGGATAAAGAATCGGCAATGCGATTACCTTTACTGCTGTCGTGCCCTTTAACCCACCTCAGGATAATATTATTATCTGCCGAGGCGTTAGCTAAATCTTGGTGGCACTCTAGTACTAGCCCCGATATAACCCGTTGTATGTTCAAAGCTAATAGGGCTTGTCTACTATCAGTGCAGATTGTTATGTTTTTGTCAGAAATTCCTTTTCTGGTTAGTTCTTTTGCGGCAATTGAGATACCAGCCAGTTCTGTTTGAACCACGCTGGTATTGTTTCCCATTCCCCACTTAATCCTTACGCTTAGTGATCTCGAGTAAACTCCACATCCTGAGTCTACAACGTATTTTGACACTGGTTTGAAGGACTTAAGAAAAATTACCAAAAAGGCATCGATTGCCCTTGACGACGAGCTGCAAGTCAACTTACCCCCTGGGTGTTAATAATTTATTCATTTATATGAAAATGAACAGTAAAATTTTTCATAATTATTTACATTACATTCCAGGACACACTGGAATAGAAGGAAATGAAATAGCAGATGAACTAGCAAAGAGGGGGACTGAAATACCTTTCTGGGAGCCTGAACCCTTTTGCGGAATCAGCCCCAATGTAATATTGGAAGAAATAAGTAAAGCCGAGAAAAAGAGAAGATCTGACCATTGGTAAGATCTCGTAGGGCTTATACAATCAAAGACTCTTCTGGGTGACTACAACCTGTTGAGATCAAAAGAATGCATAAGTCAAAGTAAAACTGCGCTAAGAGTTTTAACAGGGATCCTAACGGGACATTGTCGCCTGAATGGGAACCTGAAAAAGCTCAAAATAGCGGAGGAAGAAGAATGCAGATTTTGTGGAATGGAAGAAGAAACCTCCATCCACATACTTTCCAACTGCACAGCACTTCAGAATCCTAGAGCACAGCACCTTGAAGATTACTGGATAGAAGAGGAACATTTGCCTAAGTTGAAGCCTGCAGACATCCTAAAATTCCTCCGGGAAATAGGACTAAAGGAACTACTAGTTTCTGAGACTCTCCTCAGAAACTGAGTAGAAGTAAGGGGGCACAATAGATATTTTAGGTCTCAGTGAATGTCACCCCAAAAAACACACATACACATACATACATTAATTACAAAATTTGGATAAATGTTTTCTAGTTTTTTCTCAATTTGTATGAAATATTCCAACTCCATAATTTTGTTTACCAAGTTTTCTGTTACTCTACCTTGTGCATGACTTGCATGTCTTTTTTATCAACAGCAATCGTTTAATAAATTTCTCTCAACTGTGATTTTTTATAGAAAATTAATATTTTTAAAGGGATAGGAGATATTGAAAATTTGGAAGAGTTTTTAGAGTTTATGGACATTTCTGAGGAAATGCCAGATATTCGCTTACCAAAACGGTATATTCGAGATGTGGCAAATCCTATGGAATTCTATAGCGAGGAAGATTTTAGAATTCGGTATAGATTCTCAAAAAATATTATTAGAGACGTTATTTTTCCTACTATACATCCCAATTTTAGAACATGTTTAACAACAGAGGATTACCTATCCTTCCTATAATTCAGTTTTTAACGACCCTAGCAAGGTCAGTCAAAAAATGATGGCAACCTGAATTCATTAAAATCACTAGAATTTTGGTAGTAACACAAAAGTTACCAAAGTAACCAAGCCGGATCTCAACTTGCCCAAGAATTCACGAAGTTGGGACTATAGTATAGCATAAACTTGAGACGAAGTCTGACTTGGCGAAGCACGTCTCAAGTAATGTCTATAATAGGTATCCACGGGCCTAAGACATCTACCCCAGTAGTCGCTAATAAAGTGGACGACGTTCTTCTAAGGAAGTGTCCAGCAATCGAGTTTTTCTCGACAGGCTGGTTTAAGTACTTCCCATTTTGATATCGCATGAAGATCGAACTATTTTGTAATTCGGAAGGATAATTGATGAGTAAAAATTACATTTTAAGCTTTATAAAACCCGCTGATTGTCTTATTCGAAAAAAATATATATAAACCTATAGCGATCAGTTCTTGGTCTAAATTTGTAACCATTCTATACGTATTATCTTTTGTTAAAAAGCGGAGTGAACTGAGGAAAATAAAAGTTTTCTAGAACAAATTTACATGTATAATGCTTCACCTTTATAGTATTGCGTGAACTCTATTTCTCTTCTCTACCGAGTTTCTATGAGTTAAAGTAGATGGAAAATTGTATGCAAATTATAAATTTTTAGCATATTTCTAGAAATTTTGAAATCACTCGAAGTAAACGAACTATAGTGTAGACAAGTCAAATGGAATTAATAGAGGAGTTCAGTCTAAGGTCAGTGTGGACAACAGACAGTTAAGGTCTACCATTCAAAACATAAGATTTTTGCATGTTTTTTATCATTGCAAACATCTATATTGCTTTATTAAAATAATGAATACCCACGAAGCGTAAATCTTGAAATTTAAATTGACTTTTTAGCTGAATACTCAACATTTCGTTGGCCAATAATCCTAGGAGCTTTTGGCAAGTCACCATTTCATTTTTGTTATATTAAGCGTTTTCGATTATTTACTTTTGGCTGCTAGTAGCAGCTAGTAGTGACTGAATTCTGTTCGTTTATTACCGGGCGTGACGCCTAGTCTTACCTTCCCCTTGCCCCTTGAGCACATACCGAAAAGTATGAGCTTCAAGCCACCGACATTGAATATTTGACGTTTGTCCGGTTTGACGTTTAGTTAAAGGTTAAGATTGTGCCGATTACGATTTAATACGATTTAAACCTTACCAAAAATATCTAAATATGCAAAATTTTATTATCAAAAACATTATAATTGAAAACTGTTCTTCTAACAACACAGGAAACTCATTGGCATTGGCACATGTCAGGTGGTTTTGAGGATCCTAAAAAATCGTGTTCGATTTGCCCAAAAGTCGTGACGACTGAGGCGTCACGCACAAGTGCTTGAAGCCCAAATAAACGAAAGCAACATCTGTCACTGGTTATGTCAAATGTCAGTTATATTTATTTTTGTTGATATTCGTTCAATTGTGTATGTCCATTTTCGATTCGATTTTTGTAGCATTTCTAGTTAGTTGTATCTCTATTTTTCTGATTACTTTTTCCACTGACATCTGACATAACTAGTGACAGATAACAGAAATGAAATGGTGACATGTCAAGAGTTCCTAGAATTATTGGCCACCGATATGTTGAGTATTCAGCTAAAATAATAATAAAAATCTTATGTTTTGAATGGTAGACATTAACTGTCATTCTTGTCAGAAAAAAACACTTTTTGTTGGCCATACTGACCTTAGACTGAACTCCTCTATTGCTACTCTATTCATTATCTCATTCTGACACAAGTAAGTTCTGGATTATTAGTGATGAGCAAAGCATAGTCTTGGTGGACCAAGATTTCAATTTTGAAGTTTGCCTTGTGTCAACATTGACATTTCAAGGTTATTTATTCCAAATCGTTCACCATATTAGAGTATGACCTGGTATGACCTAAAAAATGGTATTTTCAGATCTGGATTCTTGATACGAAAGTCTGATGGATACACACAAAAGAAAACACAAATTTGGTCTGAAGAAGAATTTTTTGTTGGAGGCAGATTATCATACATGGTTGCTTGAAAAATTTGTACTAATGTATGGTATTTTTGGAGAGCTTGTGGATGATTTTGAAAGCACCAGTACCAGAGGTTTGGTTACAATGAGGTGTATTAAAAACGAAAAGTACAGGGTATTTGTCATATCCAAATAGGGTTGCCAGGCGTCCGGATAATGCCGGACATAGTTAGGCTTTTTGATTTCGTGTCCGGCCAAAATAAACCGTGTCTGGCTTGTCCAGCTTTTGTTAGGCTTTTTACATTTCGCAAACGCGCCCCGTCATGCCGCGTTCCTGTTATGCTTTGGGAAGTAATAGCAGGTAAATAACACATATTTATGCAATTACTTTTCTTTAGAATTTAGTTTTGTTTGATGACTGATTAATAATAATTACTTAGACTGACTTGGCATTCGATTTTATTTAGATTTCATTAGAATTTAATAAGATCTATGGTAATAATAATAAAAGCTTTGTTTGGCGTACCTATTTATATTGAGACACAAAATCCTCAATATTGTAGGGTGACCGGCCTTTTTAACCAAACGTCCAGCCAAACTGGCTGGTCTGTCCGGCTATTAGGTTTGGCGACCTGGCAACCCTATTCCCAAAGAAGGAGTTCTTTTCGATAGATACTTATGATTTATACCAAAAATACGTAGATTTGCAGCCTTCAAATTTGGAAAATCTGCGATTTTAAGCTAAGTGACAAAAGTAGAACGTTTGCTTTTGAAAACCTTTCATAATTCAAAAAAAATACCGTCCATAGAAGCGCCAAACGTGATAGCTAGCGATCGCGCAGGTATAGACACTCCAAACTAAATTACTATTGGATTTCAATAAGCTCCTTGTCGGTCAGAGTCGTACCTATACCACAAAAATTATACAGACAATGCCAAACGCCAACAGAATTGGAGGACAACTAACGATACGACTCTGTACAGGGCATTTATGTGTCTTGCATGAGCTGTAGTGGGAGATTAACATTGAAAATGAGATTGTGCGCATGGGGCGGGTTCGCCATCACATTTGGCGCTTGCAGTAGCTTATGCTGAATATACGAAAGAACATGTATGTTTAAAAAATCGAAATCTCTCTCTTTTTTTTAATAAGAAATTAATGTTTGTTTTCATGCATAGAAAAACGACACAATTGTAGGTGTTTTCTGTCACAAGCCAGATAAAAATAATGTTCGAGTTACTGCTGGACTTTCAGACGATCACAACTCTAATTATAACTTTCTAATACTAAGAGCGGCCCGACTATATCTGTAGCAGGAGAGTTTGTGGACACTCCGTATATACAATAACAGAAATAATGGAATAATTTCATTGTGGTCTTCGTATAATGACATAAATTCTGATTTTCTCTTTAAATGCAGCCGTCAACAAACAATCAATACGACAATTTTAAACGATCCAAATTGCAGAGGATTGGAATTGTCGTAAAACAATCTCATTGTAGTACGTAGAATTGAATTTATTATAATGTATTCTTGATAGCCAGAAAATGTAATAATGATGACTTTACGACTACGAGCGCAGGAAGTATGTAATTATAGTTGAACAAAACGCACTAGGTCAATGCCCAAGTCGAGAAGAGGGATTTACAGAATAATAATGATGGTATTTTCTGTATTCTACATTAGCGATAATTTTTTTTTGTGTGTGTGGCCTAATTATCCGTTTTCACTTCACCTGAACGTTTGGAAAATATTTCAATGTGTTATGAATCACGTATTGTATACAAGGTGGGACAAGGAATGGGATCTAAATACCATTATCAGACTTGGAAAGAATGACATTCAATGGTACACAGACGGTTCAAGAGCAATATAATCAACTGGGAAGGGAGTGTAAGGGACTGGACATGGTATTAGGAGATTACTGTATAGAAGAGGGACATCAAGCCTGCAGATATCCCAAAATTCCTCCGGGAAATAGGACTAAAGAAGCTACTAGTCTCTGATACTTTCCCCAGAAACTAAGTAGATATAAAGGGCCACAATAGGTCGCAGAGATTGTCACCCCAATATACATATATACAGGGTGGACCGATAAAAGGATCATATTAAAACTATTTCATTTTGCTTATTTCAGTGGCTGATTAGTAATTCCCTCAACATTACTTTCTTTTTCCTCCATATGTCACCTAGAAGGCAATTTTTTTTTCTAAGGAGCCGTCCCTTCGCCGGTACCACCTCAGCCTCCTGGGCTTATTGTGGATACTCATAGTGTTCTGACTACAACCTATTCAGTCATTCCGTTCCCTGTATTAGCTCATACAGGTTCTTTGCTGGTTGGTTGTAGAAGTCTTCTGGAGTCATTTGGGGTCTACCATACAGTTTCTGCCTTCTGTGGTCCAGCGACTCACAGTTGCATAGTATATGCAGAGCTGTTTCGGTATCCTTTTTGCATCTTCTGCATGTAAGGTAACGTTTATAGTAGCTTCGACTTTAGGATTGACAGGGGGCATGTGGTCTTCACAATTAATGGCTATGTTGTGTAAAATTGCAGTTTTTTTCAACTTTCGCTAAGTTCAATCTTATGCCTACCACCAAAACAGGAAATCTTCTTTTTAAAACGCAAAAGCATATTTGTATGGGGTTTCTGGTTCTGATTTGAGATTCATTGTATAGATTTTGTGCAGGAGTATTAGGGTTCCCTAGGGAGTTAAAAGATAACGGCTCACAGCATATCCACTATCTCTTATCAGTACCTATGCTATCCTCTCCAAAAGCATTCATTTCCATACGTGGTCAAAAAAATTAAGAAATAACAATTTTGTGAGGTTACATTTACCGGGATTAAGTTTTAACATTTTCAATTATGTCGGATTAAAAGTTTAAGAGATAACTGTTTATTATACAAGTCGCCCTAAGGCTATGGCTGGAAGCGATAAGCGCAGAAGCCAGTAGAAATTCTGGAAAGAAACAACGATAATCTAAAGTGAACAGGAAATACTGAGAAAAGCAGTGGAATACATGGCGAAGACGTTGGAAAACATGTTAGAGAAGAAAAGAAGCATAAACTGACCAGAGAGCGTTGGAAGGAAGGCGCAAAGGATGGAATACTCCCGAAACTACGAAGAGAATCAAGTAAATCCAGAAAGAACAGAGAAAGGAAGTCGCCCAAAGATACTCAAGACGCTTTTATATCTTCCAACAAGTACTGAGAGGTGATTTATGGGTACCTATAGTTGAATAAAAATCATGTGTCATCCACTTTTAGGTTTTTTTTTTACGTTTCCAGCTCAATATCTTTAAAGAAACCTTGAAATGACTTGGAAAACATCCGTAATTTCTCTCAATCGTACACAGAATACACCAACTAACAAGAAGCGAAGCCCGACGCAACCTCTTTGATGTTTTGGTAACAAAATGTATGACCTTGAGAGACCGACGTTGACAGATAACTTAGTAAATAAACTGAGACAAGTGATCAAAATTTTCAAATATTGGCGATATAATTCGTAGTTACACGTAGAAAAAAACCGTTATCAAATATTCATTTGAGTATTCTTTACTGTCTATACTGTTTCTGTTTACCAAGCTGGTTGACAGACGACAAAGTGAAATATGACAAGAATCGTATTATAAAAATGGCGACTTTCAGACATGCGCATACAAAAAAATGATCGGAAGCTTCGCTTCTTGTTGAGCTGGTGTATTCTGTGATCGTACTAATAGCCCTACTAGCTTGATCTGTACCAAGTATTCAAAACAAAATTATGAGTTTTAAATCACAGTTGACAGATTAATTGAAGTGGAAACAATAAATGAATAGATAAGGCTTTCACTTGATGAAGATTCATACTGTCTCTGATAAAATTAAATAATTTAAGTTGTTTAAATCTTCATTTTATTTGAACTAATACTCAATTTAACTTGTGACGCGTTTCGCTAACAAACGTTTATTCATTATTTTGTAAGTGCTTCAAAGTTTTGCATTTTTGCCCATTTTGTACCAATTTGAAGCAACGTGTGTTATACATTTTTAAAATCAGCTCAGCAAGGGCAATCCTGAAATTGGAAATTTTGAAAAAATGGCTATGACGTCATTACACGAAGGTGGTTTACTCTGTATATTAGATTATACTTTGAAAAAACACTAAATTAAAATCAAAAATTGACTTGTTTCGGCAATTTCTAATATTATTGTTTGTTTAGCTAATAATGAATGTATGCGTTACTTTATGGACACATATTGTAGAAATGTTTTACTAAGGGAGTGTTTATGAATTATTTCTTCTATATTATCATAAATAATACCACGAGAGTGAAAATTTTGTCGGCAAAATTTTTCGATTGTCATGAAAGTTTGTTGCTTGGCAATTTTGCGAATTACATTTTTGGATTAAATGTCATGGATTAAATGTCATGAGCAAAATTACCTAAAAGCAACAAACTTGAATACAAGAGAAAAATTTTATCTTGAGTGGTATTCGACATGACTATTTCACGAGAGAAAAACTAAAAAATCATATGTTTAAACGTTTTATTTATTGCAAACTTCAATTATACAAAGCCATAAAAAATAATAACATTATGAAAAAAAACTACTTATTTATGTAAAAAGTACAATTATTATAATTGTATGTTGTAGCATTATTTTGGGGATTATTTTGCATCATAACCTGTGATGAATTCAAGTTAGAAACTGAGGATTCCTTTTCTTTATTTTTATTTTCTCGAAGGTTCTCTATAAGTTGGAAATGGTGTTCTTCATTTAATTGTAGATATAGTTTCAAAGAATGGACAGAAGAATGTCCTGTAAGCTTAATTACTTCTTGTTCACCAACTCCTTCTTTTGCTAATGCAGATATTGCAGAAGTTCTATGTGAATAATTGGTTATTTTTATTTTTTTTGTGTCTATACCAATTGATTCTGCCGATATTTTCGTCCACTTTGAAATTGTTTTAATTCCCAATGGTGAATTTTTGTACCATATTCCTTTCTCCCAATTTGGATGTACTGTTAAAAATAATCTTGTTGTTGTTAGATAAGGATTGGATTCTCTTTTTTCAATAATTTTTAAAAATAAACGAACGGGACACAAATTGTTGTTAGCATTATTTCTTACCAGCCACTTACTGCCAGATAAAGCTTTTGATCCTCTTGTGTCGTTTTGGAAAAGATTGGATTATATTCTACCCTGCCAGTAAAATTACCTTTATCATATTCTTTTTTAAAGTAATTAATATCACAATTAGCAGCTTCATTTCCACGCCATGCTAATTCGAACGAACATAAATGAAAAAACTTTTTTTGTAACCCATCAGGATTATTTTCAAAATAGCTTTCTACCATTTCCATTAATTCTTCTTTGGTAAACGCGTTAGAACTTCTTTTTCTGGTTTCAGGTTCAGCCAGAAGCTTTTTACGTTTTGTATCCCTGGCCAATCTAGCAAATTTATAGGTAATATCTTTAAATGGATTAATTTTGATGTTAAATTCTAGAAAATATTTTTCCTGAACCATTTGAGCAGTCGTATTCCAAAGTGTTTTTACACTAGCTTCAGTATAATCAGTTCCATCTCTTTTTTTCATGTTAAAACCATAATCTTCAAGAATTTTTGCTATAGCTTGTTCAGAAGTATCCTTTTCTAACGTATAATTACGTGCGTCCAGAAACATTCTAAACTGTTCCCACGCAGACTTTTTTGTCTTCATTGTATTTCGCGGTATACTTTGCTTAATTATTGTACTCTCTATTTCATTTATTGAATTATTTCCAAATCTTGTATTATTCATGTTAATAATACTTATTTAAATTTTTGAAACAGTTTTAATAATTTTTATCTACAACTGTCATGTAACGGGTACGATTTGACACTATTTTTAGTGTCATAATGACGTATATTACCGCACTAGTGCGGTAATGAGAATCTAGAAACATAGGTATTGATACCAGAATTAAATATTTAAAATAACACTGGAAGCTGAATTTTCAATTTCCGAAACGAGATTTTCTTCGCTTGAACTCATTTTTATAGTTTTTTGTTCATTCAACTTTGAAAATTTGATGACATAACTAATTTATTTTTTTTCCACAGCCTTGTTTGTCTTTGTTGCTATGGTCACAAAATATGATACACAGTACCTTATGTTTGCAGTCAATATTATTAAAAATACGTTGGATTGAAATTTTTTTCAAATTTTATATTATAGGTACTGTTAATAATACTAATAAACAGTTGTAGATAAAATTTTGTACGTAACACGTGTGATAGAAATTATTAACGCACTTATGTGATTACACGACTCGGCCTACGGCCTTGTCGTGCAAACTTCACATGCGTGCGATAATAATGTCCATATCCCACTAATTACGTAAATAACTATAAGACAGTTAAATAAATGAATAAACAACTTAGTTTCCTTAGAAACCACTAACAAAGATTTTATATTGAATTTTATCACAGAGTGATAGAATTTTATACACATAGATTTTATATATTAAACGTCAAAAAATTGCCGCGACAAGACAAAAAATTGCCAGTTCAAAACCTTCAAATTTTGTCAGTTATCAATTTACTCTAGTGAAATAGTCAATAAAATATTATCCTTATTAAAGACAGAATCTAGTCCTGGGATATATTGACAATCTAAACAGTCTAAACCGCTGAACGTAGAGACCTGAAACTTGGAGGTCTTTGTATGACGAACGCATCAGATAAAAAATCCCCGAAATTAAGGGAGTGAAAAACGGGGGCAAAATTTGTATGAAACAACATGATTCCTTGATCCAATCTACTCCAAATAATGCATAAGCTTTCTTTAACAAAATTGATGGGAGATATGTTTCGTATTTTATTGAGAAACTCATCGCCTAACGGGGTTGAAAAGGAGTAAAAAGCTATTTTGTGGTCTCATTAGAACCATATGCGACCTCTACGCGGACGAAGTAGCGCAGTCGCGGGCAAAAGCTAGTCATTTTGAAAATTGACGACGGATAGGTACTTGCACTTGATAGAGAACCAACAAAAAATTTGTTACAAATAGAGTAAAGAGTTCATATAATACCCTTCTTGGTGTGCGTCATCGATTGATAATGTCCTTCTAGCACATTACGTTGGAGGAAATGGAAAAAAGGCAGGTCTGTGATAAATCCTAGTCAAAATATCACAATAATAAACCGTTTAAATGTATCACAAACCGTTAACCCTAAAATTTGACTTAAAAAATTTGATTAGTTGATGTTTAGATTACGCGCAAGCGCGACCTATCAATCGGGATACATTACAACATTCAAAACAGGATGCAGAAATACCTTTCGTAGCGGCAATGTGTCTTACGCCTTTTTCTGATGTCCCACTGACAATTCTCGTCAGGTCTGTACTTTGTTGTTTACGTTCAATTATTATTTATGAAAAGTGAATATTAATCTTGTTATATTTATTTGAATAATAATAATAAGTATTTTCAGTTAGAAAAAGAAGCTGGTAATTATAAAGAACCCTGCACCATTTTATAGGTAATCCTGGCTCTCGTACGATTTTCGATTTTTTTTTTTGATATGTTGTAGTCTTAATGATAACTAAGAGATCGTGATGGCTTAAAACTGTGTAGGCCCTCCGGTTTGGCGGTGGTGGCGTCTTGTAGTTACGTCCTGAGCATAACATTTTGCCTCCTAGCACTATAAATCTCGCAATAATAGCAAAAGTCTTGTATGTCGGGGGCTCATAAGGAGGTCTCTGCCACACTTCTGTGCCATCAGAATAACAGTTTCTCCAGAGGGTGCCTCCGCAATGGTCAATTTGTTAGGCCGGTGTTTTAACAGCAAGCGGAAGCAATGAAACCGAACAAAATCATCAACAATCACGTTATGTAGGTTAGTTGTATCCATCTAACTCCCAAAGTCCTCACGAGTGGGCCCCAAAAGACTTTTTAACATTTTCTTGATCCCACGCACCCATCTCTAGTAGTAGATACTTCATGAAAAATACGGTAGTTCGGATAGATACTGGGATAGATATATTTGTCAAAAGAGCCATCACCCGTGACAGACGTCAGTCGGAAATTGTCAGACATTTCCTTGTTGTCTTCTATGTCCTGACGCTGCGTATTTTTATTATTTTTTCCTTTGACATAAGCGGAACGACCTACTTGCATCTTCAGTTGTGTATATCCCACGTAGATCTACCTTCGATTGTCTGATCTTCAATTACCTAATACATATGGGTATTGTGGAGTCTATAGTATTCGTTTCGACAATCACAAGCAGACAGCTGTTAATTGAAAAAAAAAGCCACTGAATCATTTTTATTTATTAAACTATCAGCTCTCCTCTCCGTATACGAATGTCCACAACCATATTCTCATCAAGAACTAGCCTACCGACAAAGCGGTTTGTATTGCAAACGAAGCAATTTTCGATTTCAGGTAGCGCTCTGGTGCACACTCAAAGCCACAAATATACTTTATATCGTGAATGCGAATGTCGGGCTTGTTCCGACTGACGTCTGTCACGGGGATGGCTCTTTTGACAAATATATATCCCAGTATCTATCTGAACTACCGGATTTTTCATGAAGTATCTACTACTAGAGATGGGTGCGTGGGATCAAGAAAATGTTAAAAAGTCTGTTGGGGCCCACTCGTAATGACTTTGGGAGTTAGATGGATACAACTAACCTACATAACGTGATTGTTGATGATTTTGTTCGGTTTAATTGCTTGCTGTTGCGGAAGGTACCCTCTGGAGAAATAGTGATTCTGATGGCACAGAAGTGTGGCAGACCTCCTTATGAGCCCCCGACATACAAGACATTTGCTATTATTGCAAGATTTATAGGGCTAGGAGGCAAAATGTTATGCTCAGGACGCAACTACAAGACGCCACCACCGCCAAACCGGAGGGCCTACACAGTTTTAACCGATCACGATCTCTTAGTTATCATTAAGACTACAACATATAAAAAATATCGAAAATCGTACGAGAGCCAGGATTACCTATAAAATGGTGCAGGGTCCTTTCATAACCTTTTCGAATTTGGCTGAATACGATCCTGATGATTTTATTTATCAAATTTAAGGTTAAGGGTCAATTCTATAAGAAGTGGTTAAAAATTAACGGTACGCCGTTAAATTTGACAAAGTTTACGCTATTATAAATGTTTCAATTTATGCATAGTCAGAATTATGATTCTAATTTTAACATGTATGGTATCCAATAAAGAGTTTTCCGTTAATAGACCAGGGTCGATAATTTTTAAAATGGTAAAAAATGAAAAAAATTTATAGTAGGATAAAACCCATTGGAAGAGATAGAGAATATAACAAAAACGAAAGGAAAAATAAATTACGGGCGATCTGAGGTCGGGAAGGGGGAGGGGGTGAGTTTTTAAGGGTAAAAACAGGTTAATCTCGATTTCCGGTAAAACTGCAAGTCTTATGAAAAAAA
>CAJUYH010006228.1:20856-38693 GCA_910591685.1 Galerucella tenella | reverse complement strand
AAAAAAAGAAAAAATTGTTTTGGGTTTTTGAAAGAAGTCAATTTGAAAGAAAGTAAAAAAGTAAGAAAGAAAATTTTCTAATTAGAAATAACAGTAGAAATTAAAAGGAAAAAGAAGAAATTTGTGTTAACAAATCAATGGAATTTAGAAAAATTTAAGTGGTAATTTGGAAGATATGAGTGAATTTGGTTGGACGATGAAGAAGTTAACATTTTGAACAATTTATTGGATTTAAAAGTTTTTTCTCTCGGACTATAGTAAGAATTGAATTTATATATTGCTAAATTGTCAAAGTTCATTATATATTGTTAATATATTTCTGTTTTCTTTTGGGTATGAACTTGCTCCTTCAAAAAAAAAGTTATAACAAAATAAATATAAAAAAAAAATAAGTAAAAGTATTTTTTTTTATATGTGGTGATTCAAATAATAATTTTTTTTTAATCCACTACATATAAAATAATTGGCGCCCCACGTTGGGTGCCAATTATTTTATACGTAGTGTGTTGTCTATTCGACGAGGAATTAATACACAATTATTCAATTACTATACACAGTTTTATTTTAAGAACTTCAATTGAAAAGATGTGACATAACATAACATCAGTGACATCACTATAGATATATTATAATAATTATTCTAATTTCTAATTATACAGATGTTTAGAGTTGGCAACAGCTTATAGATAACAAGCTTACTTCTATGTGTTGTGATAACAGTGAAATCTGAGTAATATAGATCAATTCAAAATAAAAATTGATGTGAATCGGTGAAACAAGATTAGACTAGGAGCATCTGTAAGTTAAAAATTCGTTTTTACATGATAACTTTCCCAATAACAAGAGAATAATAACAATATTTCCGGAATCTGAACTTTGGACGAGCTAATTACCAAGTATCGAGAGACCTGCTTCACAGACCACAGTTGTCAGACTAAACTTATTTTTGAAAACCTGAATACATCTAGTAATTATTAAATATCATGGAACCAACTATAGAGGCTGCACTTCAAAGAATTTCAGAAACATTAACAACCCAACTAAGCAATTTTTCTTCAGAAATTAAAAATGAAATCAAAGGATTGAAAGATGAATTAACCTCTAATATCAACAAACTACAAACAGAGTTTAATAAAAAATCTTTAGAAATAGCCGATAAATTTGCAATAATGGAAAACGAGTTACAAGCAACGAAAAAAGAAATCAATGAACTCAAACGAAAAAATAATTTAGTCATAAGAGGTATACCAGAATTTGAAAAACACAATGGAGAACTACTACAAACCATAGTGGAATTTTGTAAAAAAGAGATTAAAATAAATTTAGATTACAAAGAAATCAATTACGTACGAAGGTTGGGAAAAAAAGAAAATAAAAACCGGCCAATCCTGTTGAGTTTGGTATCACTGCACAAAAAATATGAACTTTTAAGAAACTGTAGTAACCTAAAAGGAACATCCTTCAGTGTTAACGAAGATATGAATAAAGAAGACTATATTAAAAAAATGGAAAACAGAAAGATCGCAAATGGTTTAAAGGCACAAGGTAAAGCAGTTATTATTAGAAACAACCAAGTCTATGTTAATAATAATAGTAAACCCCAAGCCAAAGATCAAAGTCAATCATTGAATCAAAACTATAATGTACAGAAGAATCAAGACTATAGTATACAGAAGTTGCCTGCAGAAGACTCTCCTTCAGAAGAAGACGAATCCGGAAACCAAACTCAAGCTTCCTCAACTTCAAAGCAAAGCCAGAAAAGGAAACGTTTAACTAAGAAAAAAGACTCCAATGTAGTTAAAAGCGGTGGTTTGGACTTCTTTCTCGTTAAAAAAAAATAATAAGGTGAAAAACTCTGACACTAACCACTTAAATATTCTGTTTTGGAATTGTCAAGGTATAAATAGTTTGAATGATTTCGATCCGCGAGATATTAGTAATTTATGTAAATTCCCCATAATAGGATTTGTAGAAACTTGGATTACCTCCGCTCACCCTGCACTTCCTGAGTTTCTGAATAACTATAGCTTTTACTGTAGCAGAGCTCTAAGAGATAAACAAAGGGGCAGGGGTAGCGGAGGTATCTTAATACTGATTTCCAAGAATATTAAGGAAATAAAATCTGTTGAAATTGTCGATGCTTGTAACATGTGGCTATTTATTAGGATACATATAAATTTTACATATTTTATCTTAGGTGTCGTATATTTAAAGCCAAGCCTAAATGACCACATGTGTATCGAACTTTTAGAAGAGACTGTAAGAGGTGTCATCAGTAAATTCCCTTCTGATCAATTAATCATATATGGCGATTTCAATGCCAGAATAGGTCATCTTAATAGCTTTAAAAATTGCGATCCTCAGAACATACAGCTAAATATTGAACCTCGCGAATCAAAAGACAGCACCGTTACATTAAGAGGAAGGCTATTAGTGGAATCATTGGAAAACTTGAGTTTTATTACACTTAACGGTAGATTCGACGATTTTCAAGGTGATTACACATACATAGGACAGTCAGGTAGCAGCGTAATCGACTTAGTTTGGACCAATTTGAACAATATCGATAATATATTAAATTTCGGACTTAACACAGACTTTATTTCAGATCACGTGAGCTGCGTTAGCACTTTAGCTATACAACATTATTTAGAAAGTGAATACACTCCAAACTCCCGAACCCTTGCAAAAAGGTACAAATGGGATATTTCAAAATTGCAAGCATATAAGAATATAATATCACAGTACAACTTAAATCAAAACACAGATGATATTGAACAAATAGATAATCAATTAAATGATGCTATTATTAAATCCTGCAGGTTTTTGAACATGGAAAAAATATATACGTCTAACACGTTCATGCACTTTAACTCAAAACCATGGTTTGACAAATCGTGTGTCAACTTAAAAAAACAGCTCAACTCTGCAAAGAAAAGTCTTAAGAAAAGTAATTTTAACCCTAACAATATAAGAGTTTACAACACAGCTAAAAAAGAGTATAAAAAACTCATTAAACATAAGAAATGTGTTTACCAAAAAAATCAGATAGTGAAATTTGAAAACATAAAAAATCCCAACGAATTCTGGATGGAAATAAAATTAAATAAAAATAAAAATAAAAACATAAAAAGTGCTATAGAAATGGATCAATTTTTAATTTTCTATAAAGACTTTTATCAGCACACCCCACTCGTAAACACCCAATTCACAGATGTATTACATCCATATATGGATACTCCCTTCACCATACAAGAGATATATCATGTATTAAACCTAGCAAAGAATAATAAAGCACCTGGCGATGATAATATATCTAACGAGTTTTACAAAAATCTGCCCATTGATTGGATATTCTATTTAAAAAATATATTCAATAGAATCTTATGTGAAGAAAGAATACCCCCTAAATGGGCAATTTCTAAAATGATTCACTTCCATAAAAAAGGACCACTAGGCGACCCAAACAATTACCGCGGCATAGCGCTTCTTAACCACAAAACAAAATTATTTACACAACTTATCAATATTAGACTTACAAACTACGCGGAAAACAGTGAAATACTACCAGAATGCCAAACAGGCTTTCGTAAATCTCGCGATTGCAACGATAATATTTTTATTTTTCATGCAATTATTAATAACTATTTACGTCTTTCCTCAAGGAAACTTTTTGTTTTATTCGTTGATTTTAGAAAGGCCTTTGATTCTTTGGATTATAGCGTACTCTGGGAAAAGCTTTATTTACAAGGTGTTAGTTCAAAAATCCTCAGAATTCTTCTTTCCTTATATAACTCAGCACATTTTTATATAGAACAAAACGGCAATGTCTCAGATAAAATTAAAATAACGAAAGGTGTCTTACAAGGTGACTCGCTTAGTCCCCTTCTTTTTTCCATATTTATCTCTGATCTGGATAGCTATTTCAAAAAACATAAAAGTAAAGGAGTTACATTAGATGAAACCACGAACATTAACATGCTAATGTATGCAGACGACCTAGCCCTATTTGCTGAGTCACAAATTGAAATGTCTCATAATTTAAAAATCTTAGAGTCGTACTGCGATAAATTCAATCTTGAAGTTAACACGTCAAAAACAAAAATTATTGTCTTCCGGAGAGGATCTAACTTGGGTAAACAACCGCAATTCACATATAAAAGCTCAAAAATAGAAATAGTGAATTCCTACGAGTATCTAGGTGTAATTTTTTCATTCAATGGACTTTTCATGAACAACCTCAAAAGCCGTGAGCAGAAAGCAAGACTGTCCCAAGGTTTAGTTCTAAAAACCATAAATTGTTCACATATTTCAGACATAACCTCAATTAAAACCCTATATAATAACGTAGTCGTACCAACTTTCACCTATGCTAGCAGTATTTGGGCCCTACGTTACTTAGAAGAAGCTGAAAAAATGCAAAATAATTTTTGGAAAAACCTACTCTTTTTACAAAACTGCACAGCCGCATATGTAATCCGAACTGAGGTTAATATTTCTAAGCTGGGTTATTTTATTATAAAGCAAGCTATAGAGCTTCTGAATAGAATATCTAATCATGAGAACAACAGATACACTCACAAAGCTCTTGTCCGTTTGAAAAAATTATATAACGCTGATAATGTCAACTTGAAATATAATTGGATTAGACAATTTCAAGCTTGTTTAGGAAAATATTGCCAGCTCGAATTAAATATTGCCCATATAGGGGAAATTGATAAAGAATATATCTTATCTAAGTTCTTGAGCCACAACTATAGGGAAGATATGAATAAAATTTTACTCAGCACATATAATTCTCGTTACAAATTCTTATTAGGAGACCACATTCCATTTGAAACCACCAACTATATGAAATACCCGTTTCCCCTTTATATTAAGAGATTAATGGCACAATTGCGAACTGCTAGTGTTGAAAATTTGTACATATATATAAATAACACCCCGTATACAATTAAGACAAAACTAACCTGTTCAATTTGCAATCAAATAACACCCGAATCACTCGAACATATACTTATGACATGTCCTATGTATAGCGGCTTAAGAACTATACTTGCCAAATCCGGAAGATATTCAGATGATTTAGATGCTCTATTAACCTCAAACGATATCTCGGTATTAAAAAAGATATTTAAATTTCTCAGCGAGGCGATGAAATTAAGATCGTTCATCATAAATGAATAACTGATTGCACCTCAATTCTCTATTACTATTCAATCTATATTGTTTTATTTCTTTAAGACATATTACTTTTTATATTTACTTCTTTTTCTAATAACCATAATAAGCAAACAATTTGTAACCATCTCTACACCTTGTTCATGTATAAATTGTAATACCAAAGAGCAATATATATTATTATTATTATTATTATTATTAATAATTATTCTAAGGGTAAATTCAAAATACATAACATTTTCTTCCCTACTTATAAGAAGATTACAAATAATAAAAAAGCTACAAATCTAACTTACTAGGTCTTTTGACAACACGACCTGATCTGGTAACATTTGTAAACGTTGACGGAGTACCATGTCCTTCAAATATGTTTTTGTGTTCAAACTTGTTGAATCAGGCGAACATTGAGGTTCAATAACAGGACTTGGTACTTTTTCAACATAAGGACTCATGTTACTATTCAACACAGGAGTACTAGGTACCACATTATTTGTCACAGGAGTGTTATTGGACATAGTAGTATTATTTGTAAAATCAGAGTTATTTGACACAATTGGATTATTATGCATATCAGTGTTATTCGAAATTTCATTCTCAATGAACATAGGATTCGATTTACTTTCCCTAATGTCATTAATGTGATATAACTTAATATGTTCACCGCATTTCACTAAATAAGTGCTATAACTCATACACCTAACAACTTTACCTTTTTGCCAAAGATTTGTATATTTGTTCTTTACAAAAACTTCATCGTTTTCTGAAAACAACTTGATTTTTGGCAAAATGTCAGGCTGAAGGGAGTTTTGTTTCTTTGACCAAGGTTTTAGCAGATCAAATCTAGTACGAGGACGAATTTTAAAAACTGTTTCTGCTGGTGAACATCCTGTGGAAGTATTTGGTGTGTTTCTATATACAAATAAAAAGTTTTCTAATCTATTTAAAATAGTGACTTCGCTCACATTCTCTCCCTCTTTGAATAAAGCTTTTTTTAGTCCTTTCTTAATTGTTTGGACTCCCCTTTCCGCTAAACCATTGCTTTCTGGGTGTTTTGGTGGAATACGAATGAATTTTATCCCGTTTGCATGACAAAAAGAAGTAAATTCATAAGAATTACCAAATGGTGGACCATTATCCGAAACTAGCTCTACTGGTAATCCAAATACCGAAAAAATTTGTTTCAACTTTAAAATTGTTTCCCTCAAGTTTGTGCCATCCTTCATAAGTTTAACTTTGCACCACCCAGACTTATTATCTACAAGAATTAAAAATGTGAAACTATCTCTTTTGAAAAAATCAACATTTACTCTGTAAAAATTATTAGGAGCAGTTGGCCAAGGAAGTAAAACTCCGCTGTTTGAAAAATTTTGAGTTTGTTGGCATACATCACAAGAATTGACATACTGCTCAACATCTTCGTTAATACCAGGCCACCAACAATAAGATCTAATAAGCATTTTAGTTCTTACTATTCCTATATGCTGTTCATGGAACAAACTTAGAATATCTTTTTGCAATTGTTTTGGAACCACAACTTTATTACCAACTAAAACACAACCATTATCAACAGAAAATTCTAATTTTCTTTTAAAGTAAGGCTTCAAATTGTCGTCTTTTATCGAATTTGGCCAACCAGTTAGAGTAAGATCAGGTACTTTGGACAAAATTACATCTTTTTTTGTTGCTACAGCTATATTTTCGTAAGTAATAGGTACTTCAGAAGATAGACTAAATGAAAATATTGCATCAGAAATTTCAGTTTGACTTTTCATTGGCAATCTTGAGAGCCCATCAGCATTCGAAATTTGGCTACCTTTCTTGTAAATAATATCATATTTATAAGCTGATAATGTTATGGCCCAACGAGTGATTCTAGCTGCGGCAGTAACTGGAATGTTTTTATTTTTACCGAAAATGAACTGAAGAGGTTGGTGATCGGAGATCAAAGTGAAACTTCGTCCAAAAACGTATTTGTGGAACTTTTTCAACGCAAATATTATTGCTAAACTTTCACGTTCTAAATTTGAATATTTCTTTTCATTTTCGCTAAGAGTGGATGAAGCAAATAAAACTGGTTTTTCAACACCATCGATTTTATGACTAAGCACTGCTCCAACCCCGTAACCACTGGAATCACACGTTATATATATAGGAAGTGTTGGATCATAATGTGTTAAGACATCATGTGAAATAAGCAACTTTTTACTATCATGAAAACATTTTTCACATTTACTTGTCCATATATACTCAGTATTACCTTTACATAAATCGTACAATGGCCCAAGTTTGGTGGAAAGCATAGGAATAAACTTACCATAAAAATTAAGTAGACCTACGTAACTTTTTAATTCTGTAATATTTTTTGGTGAAGGCGCTTTCTGGATAAATTCAATTTTTTCATCTGTAGGATGAATTCCTGATGCATCTACTCTATGACCTAGGAACATTACAGAACGATCAAAAAACTTACATTTTTTTTCATTAATCTTAACATTATATTTTTGTAATCTTTCTAACACTTTTTTAACATTCTGATAGCATTCATCTATCGTACAACCGTGCACCAAAATATCATCTAAATAGCATTTAGTCTTTGGTAATTCTGATAAAATAACCTCCATGACACATTGAAAAATTCCCGGAGCGCTACTAACGCCATATGTTAATCTATTAAATCTAAAAAGACCAATGTGGGTATTTATCGTGAATAGTTCTTTAGAAGCATCACTTATCTGAAGTTGTTGATAAGCCCCCTTTAGATCTAAAACACAGTAATACTCGCTACCATGTAATGTGGCAAAAATATCCGAAGGCAATGGTAAAACGCAATGGTCACTATCAATTGCTAAATTCAGCGTTTTTTTGAAATCTACACATATTCGTACATCCGCAGAGTTTTTCTTGGGAACCACAACAATTGGACTTGCCCAGTTGCTGTGTGATAACTTGGTCAAAACACCAGACTTAACCATTTTTGAAAGTTCCTCCTCGACTTTTGGTTTTAATGCAAATGGCATTTCATATGCCCTATGAAAAATAGGTTTAAATCCTTCTCATATCTTTATCTCAGCTTTAAAATCTTTTATTGAAGTGTGAGGCTCTTCCTCGAAAAGTGACCTATAATCTTGTTTCAAAGAAGCAATCAACTTAAACTTGACATTCTCTGACTCTAAACTTGAAACCTGATTTGACTGAAAATTGACTTGACTACAAACTTTCACTTGTGAATTTTCTAAATTGACTGGACTACAGCTTTTTATCTGAGACTCTTCTGTTACTACACTTATATCTAGCAAAGAATTTCTCCAATCTTTATTTAAAATGTTTAGCCAATTCCTACCCAAGAGCGGTACAAACTTGATGTCTGATTTTAAGACAACCAAAGGTAAATAATACAACTTACTTAAGTATCTTACATGCACATATACCTGACCTAAAATTTCTGCTTTTTCCCCTGTCAAAACTCTTAACTTAAAACTTACCGGTTCTAAGACTAAATTGTTGAATAAATACTTAAAGTCTTCCTCATGTATAACTGACCTTACTGCACCTGAATCAACTTCCATTTCAAGATTTTGTTCATCGATACACAATGTAACTTTCAAAGTGTCGACAAAACTTGTTTTAAGCGAATTCAAGGTACACTCCTCCGACAACAAACCTAACTCAAAAGTTTCATCTGACTCTACTCCTAACTCCTGATTTCCATCTTCCTGCAACTCAAAAACTCTGTTCTTGCACATAGGAGACTTTACAGTGTGTCCTGACATATTACAGGCAAAGCACTTCCAATTCATTGCTGGACATTTGTTGTTGTCCAAATGTATACGGCAACATCTTCTACACTTCTGCTTTCGACTATACGACTTACTTGGACTACCACTAGGATGACTATGACCACTGGACGACTTATTTTGACTGAGTTGACCTGACTTGACTCGGTTTTGACTCGACTGTGACTTGTAATTCTGACTTGACTTATGCTTGTGATATACGCTATTCAAATTATGACCAGACTCTGACACCATAGCTTTAACCTGCCCGTCGGCCAACTCCATACTAAGTGCGATTTTTAAAGCTGCTTCAAAGTTATGATCTTCCTCTAATAATTTTTGTTTTATATCATTAGATCTAATTCCAGATATCAACCTATCTCTTAAGGCATCGTTCAAAAAATCACCATAGTTACAAGTTTTTGACATACTTTTCAACCTTGTAACGAATGCTGTGATAGATTCTTCCGGCTCCTGGTAACTATTGTTCATCTTAAAGCGTCCTGCTACAACTAGCCTTTTAGGGCTGTAGTGATCTTTTAGTGCTTCCACCAATTCAACATATGACTTCGTATCAGGCAAAGCAGGTGACACAAGATCTTTCAACCTGCTATATCCCTCTCCCCACATAAAAGTGAGTAAAAAGGGTACTTGCTTGGTATCTGCAATATCATTCACTTTAAAAAATTGTTCTAAACGCTCTATCCATGATGAAATGTCCCCAAACTTTGGATTGAAAGGCTCGATACTCCCAATTAAAGACATATTTGTTAGGTACTGACTTTATACAGACTTTGACTTGACTTTACTAAGACTGGACAGACTTCACTATTGATTGATGTTCAAAAAATGGAACGGACTTACTTGACTGGGTGCGGTATAATCATAAGAATCTTCGCGGATTCGTTTCGGTTCTCGTCGCCAAAATGTTGTGTATTCGACGAGAAATTAATACACAATTATTCAATTACTATACACAGTTTTATTTTAAGAACTTCAATTCAAAAGATGTGACATAACATAACATCAGTGACATCACTATAGATATATTATAATAATTATTCTAAGGGTAAATTCAAAATACATAACATAGTGAATAAAAAAAAATTATTATTTGAATCACCACATATAAAAAAAAATACTTTCACTTATTTTTTTTATATTTATTTTGTTATAACTTTTTTTTTAAAGGAGCAAGTTCATACCCAAAAAAAAACAGAAATATATTAACTATATATAATGAACTTTGACAATTTAGCAATATATAAATTCAATTCTTACTATAGTCCGAAAGAAAAAACTTTTAAATCCAATAAATTGTTCAAAATGTTAACTTCTTCATCGTCCAACCAAATTCACTCATATCTTCCAAATTACCACTTAAATTTTTCTAAATTCCATTGATTTGTTAACACAAATTTCTTCTTTTTCCTTTTAATTTCTACTGTTATTTCTAATTAGAAAATTTTCTTTCTGATTTTTTTACTTTCGTTCAAATTGACTTCTTTCAAAAACCCAAAACAATTTTTTCTTTTTTTTCGTAACCAACCAATTTTTTGTCACTTTTGGCAAATGAATAATTTTTACATCTCTCATATTTTTTTTAAATATAAACAAAAACATTGAAATTTTTCCTATTTTAATTTAAAATGAAATTTTATTAATTATTATCACATTGTTTGTGTTAAAATGATGTAAGTATCAATTTACGTATAAATAATTATCAAATATGAAATACTTAAAAATTTCAATGTATTTTACACCACATTTTTTTTTATAAACTATATAAAACAATTGTAACAATTCTAATTTTCAAACTTCTTCAAACTTAAACAGACATTTAACAAACCAAACCATTTAGGTAATTAATTGAAAATTTGAAATGGTAAAAATTAATTCTATATTTTTTTTCTTGAATAATATATATATATCATGACAATATATACATATAATACATATACATATGAAAGGTTTATCATATGCCCACTGCCCACGCAATAATAGCACAGGGTATTATTCTCCCAATTACACAGCAGTTGTTGATTTCTAAAATGGTTTCTCAACATATACATTGGGATTTATTTTCCGTAGCAACAATGCACAACGCTCATATTATAATCATAGCATATTTTTTTTAATTCTTATGCAGATTTTATGAAAAAATGCTTTAAAAATGTACTTTCATTACTAGTTATGAAATATACCACTCCTGGTGTTTTATGGAATTTCACTCCAAAGTTAACAATTTTATTTAAAAAAATGTGTTTCCTCATGTTCAATTGTACGGGGTAGTCCTATTGGTCTTCAAGTAATTATACACAGAAGTACAGTAAAATCTTCACTTTGAAATAATCAACTAGCCTTAATAAAATGTTGATATTAAGAGAAATGCAGGGTGTTGAACATAAAATTCCAATTCTCATTTTTCACAATAGCTTTAACGCTTTTTGACGTATATGCACAAAAATTTTATGTTGGGTGTTTTTTGGTAGAGGACGCCACATAGGCCACGTATGCGGCCTAAGTGAACGCAAAACTTTTTTGCCTTTCACATTAGCGCTACTTTTGTGAAAAATCATTAAATCCACATCATCACAACAACAAAAAGGTACATATCTGTTCATATCCACAAATCTTAACGGCTTAAAGATAATTACATTGTAGTGATTAACTACTACATGATTATCATTTAATGAAATTACGTTCGAAAAATTTATTTGTGTGTACGATAATTATTTATTTTAATATCCTCGAGATAATAGTCTCCCTGAGGATTCAAATTTGTCACGTATATTTACTAAGTGTAATAATATAAATATTCAAAAGTAAATGATAGATGAACTTCATATATATTCAGTCAAAAAGATATGTTTAATATACAGTGTGGAACAGCTAAATGGAATAAATTCGATAACGAATAAATAGCAGCATGTTGGGATGTGTCATGTGTTAGTGACAAATACTAACTTCCATATTTTAAATGCAGCCTGCTGTATATTATTTATTGTTTGGATTATTTACGAAATTCTAGACATTATTCATGTTAATGTTTCAGATTTTTCACTTATTTCATTGAAAAAAGGAATTATTCTATTTCACAAATCTGCTACATTGCACTTAATAATTATTTCCCATATAGCTCTTCATATCAAGAAAGTAAGCAAAAACTACTCCTTCATTCCTCTTTACTGATATGAAATAGAAATAAATAAGAAAACCGCTTCCATTATTTTTGTATAAAACTCATAGCCCTAGCAACTTGTTGTCTGCCTGCATGACAGTAGTGATCAGCGTTAATGCTATTGTCAGTAGTAATACCCCTAGGGTCTTGATAATACCGAGATAATTTTGTCATAGAGAATGCTGAAAGCGTGTTGCTTGATAATAGCCCAAGGCCGCAGGCCGAGGGCTATTATCTTTGAGCAACACGCTTGAAGGATTATCTACGACAAAATCTTGAGTATTCATCAAGACCCGAGGAGTATTCGATAAGATAATTTTTTACTTTGTAGATATCAAAAAATTGATCGTCAATCTGACGCTTAATACTTTTCAATACAAACTTTATTAGTTTTAATCAAATATTATTCATTTTGATTTAAAACTACAGTTGTGAAAAGTACAATTGGTAAATTAATTGAATCGTTAGATGCAATACCAAATCTTCGCGACATTTTTAATCCAGTTGTCAGTTTGACGTTTAATTAATTTTTACTAAAAAATAAACACCAAACTGAAAACACCACATGTAGGGTATTATCGCTGTAATACAGCGGTGATTGGATGAAATTTGACACATGACTTGAAATTAAGTAATTTGATTGGTTACTATATTCAGTAAAAAATTATCATTTGAATCTCGTTAACTGTAGGTAATAATATCAGAAGAATAGTTCATTAATCAAAAATACCCAACGAGGTGAAAGATGGAGGAGAGAATAAAGAATCATTGACCAAAGAAGCTCCTGAATATGTTCGACTTCCGTAAGCCAACCAGAGGCGTACATTAAATTATTCAATGAGGAGAACCAAAAAACTCTCATATGCATCTTTTTAAGGTGGTGCTTTTTGTTATTAGAGAATTTATACCAGATTTTGGTACATTCAAAAATTTATAACACTATTGTACAGGGTGGCCAGATAATAATGCAAAGTGCTGTATCTCGGAAACTATTCGTCGTACAGACTTGCAGTAAAAAATTTCATGTCTAAGGTGGCCAAAAGAAAATCCTGGAAATTACTTTCAGGTTCCCAAGATAGCCGCCAGAGGGCGTAACCGTCATCTTACACTTTTGAAGTGATTTTTCACTGAAATCTACCTTGAGAATGTACCAAAAGAATATATGCTCTTCAAAGTTGAGCTTCATTCGAGTAAATTTTGTCCGAAACTTTTTGACGTATCTATTAAAATAAAGTGGTGGGGGGCAATTCAATGTTTTTTTTAATAAACAGCTGTAACTCCTAAACGATTGAATGCATTTCAAAAAACTTGGTCTTGTTGGAAAAAGCATTCATTGCTCCATGAAATTCATACTACCCATGATATTTGTAATTTTCAGTGATGCCGCTAGAGCGCGTTTTTTGATATAACAACAGAATATTACAAAATTCTCTAAAAAATTATATGAATGTAATAGTATGACTTTTTTTCCATAAAAATGTAGTGAAATGATACTTAAATAGGCTAGTAAAAAACGGTACCTTGATATCTAGTTCCTGACCTGAAATATCGAAGAAAGAAAATGTAGTTATAATAAAATTTCAAAATGACGATATTACACATGCATTTATTCTTATTTATTTGTCTTCTTGTCTTAATTCATGATTTTATAATTTTCAAATGATAAAAGTATTCTCAGCTCAATAAAGTAAAGAACGTGTAGGGTCATAACAAGCAAAAAGGACCGATTTTAAAATGAAACTAATGTCTCCTTAAATGCTCGAACTGTCTTCCATCACACTCAATCCATTGTTGGAGCCGCTCATGCGTGGACATCACAGCAGCTTCAACTTTTTCTCTTGACAGGCTAAGAATGGCCTCTTGTATTCGTATTTTCATGTCATCTCTCGTTGTTGGTGGAATTCGGTAAACAATAACTTTTAATCGACCCCATAGATAGAAGTCCAAACAGGTTAAGTCTAGGGATCGGGGTGGCCAAGGAAATAGACTACCTCGTCCAATCCACCTCTGGTGGAAATTAACGTTTCCATCACTTCTAAAAAGGGCCTCATCCGTCCAAAGAATTTCGGATAAAAAATCTCTATTTTCCCTAATCATGCCCAACATCCATGACAATAATCTATACGTCGGTCGAAGTCTTCGTCATTCAAGGCTTGATGTAAAACCATATGATATGGGTGCAGTCTAAAAATTTGAAATAACAAACATATTGTGAAACATGTGAGTTTATGTGTTTAGTGACATATGAACTTACCCATGATCCTTTAAAATATTTAGAACAGTGGTACGTGATATACCAAACTCGCGAGACAATGCCTATCGTACTAACGTGAGGATTCATTTCCACGTATGCTAAGACATTAACTATACTGTTTTTTCTTGTTCTAGCCGAGTGTCTTCGCAACTTAGGTCGAAAGCTGCCAGTATTACGCAAATTTCGTACTAAACGTGGAAAAATTCTCGCATCGCGTAAACGCCGGTTTGGATATCGTGCTCTGTATACTCTTTGAGCCAATGCCGCATTTTGAAGACATTCAAAATATACCGCAATCATATTAACAGCTTCATCATTTGTAATAGTATATTACGTAACGTGTGTGGTAAGAAGCATTTTACGCACGAATGGAAAAGTTACGCACGATGCCGCGTAGCGGCGAGTGCGTAATTCCGTGAGTGCGTAAAATGCTTTACAACACGAGTTACGTACTATACTTTACCTCCGACCTACTTGTATTTTTTATAAGAAGCATGAGAAATAACAGTTACATAATTAGAGGTGCTTGGTAAACTCCATCTCTATTACTCTATTACCAATGAAAGAAGCACATTAAAGAACTAACGTTTAATCATTATTAATATATTGTTGATAATCGAAAGTCCATTTTTCAATTATAATCAATACATATACTTAGCCCTTTGAGCTTTTCATAGTTAAACATGGCCGTATTGAATGTTTTCAAATAGTAAATTTTGAATAAAATGGTGACGTCTATTGACAGTTGCTAAGATGTTGCTAGGGAAGCCGTGCGATTTACTTTACAGCTGTGCGATTTTCTTACAGTGCGTAATAGACGTCATTACATTGGTACCGACTGTGTGTTATTGACTGATTACAGGGGGGTCGTAGGTAAAAGGCATTTTAATGGTTTTGAGGCCTCACTTGTGTGTACAACAAACACAAATTACACTGTATCTATAAGTATAACTTCAATATTTGTTGACAAGTTGATTTTAGGCATTTGTTTTTCCTCCAGGGCCTACTAACTCTTCATGTTCTGCATACCTTGCACTTGCATCTTATATGCATTGATTATTATGCCCCTACACGTATATTTTAAATTTTCAAACTAATAATACTTTTATTATTCAATGAAAGATTATAATAAAATCATGGAATTTCATCATTGATTCAAAGACAAATAAATAAGAATAAATACCGAAGTCTTTTTGAAATTGTATGATAAGTAATTTTCTTTCTTCGATATTTCAGGTCAGGAACTAGATATCGAGATACGGTTTTCACTAGCCTATTTAAGTATCATTTCACTACATTTTTATGGAAAGAAAGTCCTACTATTGCATTTAATTTTTTAGAGAATTTTGTAATATTCTGTTATTATATCAAAAAACGCGCTCTAGCGGCATCACTGAGAATTACATATATCATATGTAGTATGAATTTCATGGAGCAATGAATGCTTTTTCCAACAAGACCAAGTTTTTTGAAATCCGTTCAGTGGTTTAGGAGTTACAGCTGTTTATTTAAAAAAACATTCAATCGCCCCCCACCACTTTATTTTAATAGATACGTCAAAAAGTTTCGGACAAAAATTACTCGAATAAAGTTCAACTTTGAAAAGCATATACTTTTTCGGTACATTCACAAGGTAGATTTCAGTGAAAAATCACTTCAAAAGTTACGCCCTCTAGCGGCCATCTTGGAACCTGAAAATAATTTCCAGGATTTTCTTTTGGCCATTTTAGTAATCAAATTTTTTACTGCAAGTCTGTACGACGGATAGTTTCCGAGATACAGCACTCTGCATTCTTATCTGGCCACCCTGTACAACTCGATATCAACTCAAATTTAGACTAATACTTATCAATAAACTTTCTTATACTGAAAATCACTATTTTCTTAACGTGGCTCCCCAATTTGACACATTTCAGTATATTAAGCTTATCTATGTTGACACAAGAATTGATGACTAATGTCACTAATGTGGCTTCTTAATATGGTGACTTCCGTCGAAAGTTGGTTAAATCACTACCACGCTCAACTTCCCTCCTTTTTCTCTTACCTCGTTGGAAATACCCAAAATAACCATTCTACAAACGATTGTTTATGGAGATAACACACGGACACAAATGAAAGTTTCTTGCCTATTTCACGGAAAATTAACAACTTTGCTGCCTGTATCGGAAGAAACAATTATCAAATTGGAAAAGCAGTTTCGCGAACACAATAATATGAGACATATGGAATAAGTTGCTGGCAATGCAGTTAGTGATGATACGAAATTGGATATTATGCTTAGGCCTCAAGAAAACCAACATAACTGTGGTCGAAAAGCAGCCCTACTGTTTGACGTTAGCCACACATCAATTTTTCAGATATTGTAGAAAAGTGAAATGCATCCCTATAAAATAATGCTAACAGAGAAGCTTATGGAATACGATTCCGATACGCAATATTCTGAAAAAGTTGAAGTTTGGACAGAAATTGCTGGAAATCATATCGTATGTCCCTTTTTTATTGATGGAAACTTGAATGAAGATGAATATTTAGAATTGCTCCAAAATAATGTCAATTTGACAAACCTGTATCCTGATTCAGCTCACTCACAAATTCCTGCAAATACAACATAGTTTCAGCAAAATGGAGCACCTCCCCTTTACCAAATCAATGTCCGACAGTACCTGAATCTAATTTTCCCAAATCGTTGTTGGATAGGGAGGCGCGGATCGATAGAGTGGCCTGCACGATCTCCTGATCTGACGCCATTGGACTACTTTTTGTGTGAATATGTCAAAAGTATTGTATACAAAACTGAACCCCTTAACTTAATGACTTAATGACTTAAAAAGACGAATCACGCTTGCGATTAGATCAGTCACGCCTGAGATGTTAAGTAACGTTAGAAGACTACCAGATTAGCATGTTACCCATACGTTCGTGTCAAGCATTTTTGAACATTTGCTACACATAAATTAATTTTTTTTTCACATAATTAGCAATAATTAGTATTACTTTTCATTTTTTTATCCTATTTTTTTTTCTACTTTTCAGTGGTTGTTTTATTTAAGCTAGATGCGCTCTATGAAGACCAGAGGTGGCATTCTGTTCACACTAGCGCGTAGTCTTGAATCGATCTTGTCGATATACACATCCCGTTCACTAAATTTGATTGTTTTGGAGCGACAAATAGTTCTGATTTCTGATACCCGTAAGGTGTCGCCTATACGTATTTTTTATCATTCCTTCTCAAAATATCAATGTGAAATGTAAAATCCAGGCGACGTCGTTTGAAAACGTTCGCTAGATTTTATGAACGGAATATCACCCCGGGACGACTCCCCATATGAAGTGGTTATCCCCACATCACAGATGCATACACTCGATCATTTCTAGTCCAGTTACTGACGTCCTGAAAATAGGTCTGTTCGTAGAGCAGTCACAAACGGTTGGAAACTGGACGACT
>CAJUYH010006228.1:5173-20756 GCA_910591685.1 Galerucella tenella | reverse complement strand
AGTCGTCCAGTTTCCAACCGTTTGTGACTGCTCTACGAACAGACCTAATCAAAACCTTCTGGAAGGTCGCTGAGGACCCTACTTTGGGCTCAATTTGTAGGTCATCGCCGGTGTTTTTGACCGATTGAGTTTACGGAAGGGGGGGAAAATGCCCCCCTAAGCCATAAGAAATAGGTTTCTCGCTAATATCTGGCTAAATATGCGAACTACAGAATTTTTCTTTGGTCAAAAAATCAAGATCGTTTTATTATCTACAAAAATGGTCACCACCAAATTTTTCTCGATACTAATATTTTTACAAAAACTGACTTCGAAAAACCCATAATTTTCAAACTGAATAGAAATGATAGTTCCTTGCCGAATTTCTGCTCAAATGGATTGGAAATACATCGATCTTCATTTTTTGGATCTTAGAGACCAAAGGTAGATGGCGCCTGCACGTTCGCTCTACTCTCCAAATGACGGAGTCCGTAGATGAAAAGCCTGGCCATAATCGACCATTAATCGATTAAACGACAGTTATTAGCGTATAATGGAACGTGATTTTTTCCGCGTGAGGGGCGCTTAAGGTCTGTTTATCATATTAGCGTAAGTTGGATGTAATCTCACAAGGATATGAGTTGCAAATTGACCAAAAAATTACAAAAATTCATTTTTTCTTGTGTCGAATCACTTTGTTCTGCCTAAAAGCAAGCTACACATTTTATTAGCAGGTAATTAACTCACAGAATAAACAAGTGTTTTTGAAATCAAAATCAGGATCTATGGGAGAGCCTCTTTTGTATCTTTGGACTCGTTAAATGGTCCAACTATCTTGAAAAGTGTTTGGCAAAGTCATTGTACGCAAACTTGTCCCGAGATTCATTTATATTGCGGTCCCTACACTTCTTGTGCGTTATTCAAGAAGATTATTTCTGGAGAAATAGGTGGAAATTATCGTCTTTCTCCTCACTCACTCGAATCAGATTTCCTAAACCACCAGTAACATTTACATTGTCATCCACAACATCCTGCTCACAAAGAAAGCATTCTGAAACAAGGTCTGCTTCCATTTCTACAACAACAAGAGCAAACTATTCAATTGTTACAACAATTACACCAAGTTCATAAAGTTGATGCAAAATAAACCAAACCTTATTTTCTGCTCCCAATAAAAAAATCCTTGAATATTCTTTCTTGTAGTCAAGAATAACACTTTAAGCAATTCTTGTTTTTTTATAACCGAATTTATGTAATGGAAAGTCTTAATTTTATTTTAAATAAATAATTCAAAATGATTATCATCAATATATTAATAATCCGGTCAGGCCGACGACTCCAAACAGAGATTGTATAAATGCAGACGACCACTGTAACCGCGTGGGTACACGTGACTGGATCATACAATACAATAGCAAGAGTCTCGGGCGGAGAGCGTGAAAATGAAGTATATAATTGTAACGATATTTTAATAACCACGATCGGATATAGGGATCAACTTATATCAATGGAAAGGTGTGTGATCAATTCTATGGATTTCTGGAAAAATAATTGAACTTTATTGAGAATCAAAAAGTTTATCCGAAAACTAGACACTACAAGCTTTAAAATAATGTGCATTGATAAGCAATATATAGGATGATAAGTTTTAAATCACAGGTCTTACAGAACTCCGACTGAAAAATGTAAATAAACAAATACATTTTTCATTGATTAAAACGCAAGAAAGATAGTGAGAAAAAATATACGAATGTCAATTTTTTGCCGAGTTATAAACAATTCGTCCGCCCGCTTACAAGTTAATGCATAAACAGCAGAATTCCTACAGGCAGAGCAGCAGCTAAAATGAGGGGACTTTTGGGTCTCATTATCTCGAAAAGTATCGCATTTTCGGAAAAAAATGATAGGGACTATTTTTGTAGATAATAAGACGATCCCCATTTTTTGCAAAAGGGAAAAAAATCTTATTGGCATATTTAGCCAGATATTAGCGAGAAACCTGTTTTTCATTTTCCCCCCTTTCCGTAAACTCAATAGCGTTAAGTTTCTTCTCGTTTAAGAACATCTGCTATGACCTACAAATTGAGCCAAAGAGATTGAGACAAAGTGAGGTCTTCAGGGACTTTTCACGAGCTTTTTAACTTTTTTGGGAACGTCATGCTTTGTAATTAATGTCATATGCGTTTCTCCCTATTTTGAATAAAACTGCAGCTGAAATGTACAACAAACTGGTCAGTATTTATGAAGGTGACAATAATAGATTGAAAGATAGCCCATTGGCTCAGCACTTGGGTTTGAGAATGAAAAATATTGCAAATTGGCTGCTCGGCTTGAAAATATGGTCACTCAGTTGAAGAGTCTTGTCCACGAGATAGGAGACGAGGAGATCGCACAAAAAATATTGTCAGCTTTGCCTGAGTCATGCAATAGTTGTGCCATGTTATAGGATTCTGCCTCTGAAAATTAGAGAACCTCCACAGATTGGAAGGAGAACGTGAAACTGGCACGACGAAAACTTCAGAAACTGATGTCGCATTCAAAGCTCCTCGAATCTCTTGCACTTGAAAAATTGATCTCACCTGCCATGAGTACAAGAAGAAGGGACATTTTGCTGGAAACTGTCCCAGTGAAGATGCCGTCCACTGCGAGCAGAACCATGACTCGGAAGACTGTTACTTCCGTCTGAGCAAAGGAAAAAACAGTGGCACCTCGATATACAAGTCTCCTGATCGATCTATTGATAAAAACAATAAAATTCAAGAAGGGAAAAAACAACTACAAAGCAGCATTCTGCACCCGCAAAAATGATAGTGATGCTGTCATGGCAAATGATAGTAGCACGTGGACGATTGATTCTGGATCTTTCAGTCATATGTGTGATAACGACACATTTTTATTGAACGTAGTAGCCGAAATAAGTATTGCAGAAGATGAAATCAAGATGGAATCAAGATGGTAGTCACAAAACGTACTTTATGTTCCCAAACTCCCAACGAACCTGCTCTCAGTGAACAAAATCATTGAATCAGGAGGGCACGTGAAGACTAAAGTTGTGATTAAATGCGGTAATTTTGTTGCGTATGGTCAGAAAAACTGATCGAATCTTATCTAAGTTGAACTTGTCTTGGACTATCAAGACTCAGTATTTTTGGCCAAATTCAACGAAGAATATGCAAGTGGCATCGAAATCTGGCACATCTTGGCTACCAGAACATTGCAAAATTAAAAGGGATAAGCAGAGTAGTGGAAAAAATAAATCGTTCGGACGAAAATGAAGTTGTGAAGTCTGCTAGCAGTCAGAGAAAACCAGACTTCTTTTCAACAATACCAACTCTCCATTTTTATTTGTGTGGACCAACCCAAGAAACAGGGGGCAGAAAGTCATATTTTTTGCCGTTCTGGACGACTTAGGACGACGACGAGGAATTTTAGGAAGGGGCATCATATGCTGCCCTTCAATGACTATAAGAACCTCAGGATTTAAGGATTCCAATATGAACATGACCTATAAACCTTGTAAATACGGCCTATGAATGATGTGTTCAAGTGACGCTCGAACAAGCTGCTTGTAAAACGCCCACCTCTACGTAGGAAAAAATTCGGATGCTTTATACATCGAAGAATGAAAAAAAAACTTCTCAAACCATCCCAAGCTGTTATACGTCTGGCAAGGCCCATATACGGCCTAAACAAAAATATAGCAGCTGACAATTGGTTCCCACCTATATAATTAGCGGAATTATAAAAGAAAAATCTTACATATAATATATGTCGGTACGTTAAAAAAAATTGAAATGACATTCCTTCAAAATTTTCACCGCGATAACAAAGAGCAGTAGTAGGTGAAGTACTGTATAGTTCAACAAAGGAATTTGATTATATATCACAGTGGCCGAAAAAAAGCAAAGCAGTTTCAATAATTTCATCTATGACGACGATATAGACACCGGAAAATCTGAAATAATTGCTGGGTATAATGTCACAAAAGATCGTGTTGAGTTAATGGATGAGAAGTGAGCAAAGTATAGTTGCTGCCGTCGAACGAGAAGATGGCTGATGAATGAGTAAAATCGCATATCATAGATGGCTTAGGATTCCAAATCTAAGTGAGGATGTACAAAATAGCATCCATAGCGTACCTGACCAGACAGAATATAGGCTATAGAAACCCGTAAATATTGTGGGTAGTGGGTTCAGTCTAATCATTAAAAAACTGCTTTTATGTGTTTTGATTGTGAAAAATCAATATGCCTGAAATGTTCAAAGAAATGTTGCTGTAACGATGATAAATAGTGATTTATAGGCCAGTATGTTCAACTAAGTTTCAACTTAATTTCATTTTATTTTATTGTGAAAACATTTATATTTTTAAATTAATTTTAGTTCTGCTTATCGTATTTTTTCAAAAAAAAAAATTGATTCTTCAAGTGATAATTTTAGTTACCCACTTTTTATAATGTTAAGAATTGTTTTTTTAAATTTTTATCATTGCAGTTAACTTTTTATTCCAAGCTACAGAATGTTAAAAAAAATGTTAAATGTTTTGTCACAATATAAGTTTTCCCCAAGCAATAATTTGCTTGATTTCACATGCGAAGTTTTCAGTTATTCAAAAATCGCATTTTTTGCAGAGTCTATGAGACTCCATGTCAGCATAAGTGTCACGCAATGAGATGTCAGCAGTTAAGCATTAGGTAATTGAAGTGAACTAGCTTCCCTACGAGCGTTCCCAGGAACGCTTTCTTTCCAAAAATACGGGTACTAGGAACATCGTACTCTTCATTACTTGGGAGATTATGTTCAAAACTACAGCCATGAAAAATGTACTGAAGTATGATATTTTAGTTTATTAATATCATAGTTATTCCAGTTAAGTACTCATATCAATGTCCAGTTTCCAGTTTTTAAAAACCAATTTAATTTCGTGATACTTGGATTATTCATTACATAATAAATACCCACAAACACTCAATATCTTAGATGTTCCTGAAAAAAGTCTAGACAGAATGAAATTAATTCAATAAATTCAAGTATATGACGCATATAACGAGGCCCGTTCTCGGAAAACATATTCCTTTTTATTCATTGAATTACTTCGGGAAAAAATTTCCGTAAAAGAACAAAATTGCCATCATTTCAACATGATCGTCTCACAAATACGCTTTAGTTTTAGTCAACACACGTAAATACTTGCAGCAAACTAAAAAGTAGAATGTCAATAACTACCCATATCTGTCACTAGAAAAAAATGTTGGTTTATTTATGTTGATAAAAAGGACCATTCAACTAACAAACTAGAATCAAATGGAAACCATAAATGTTGACAAGATGAGATTGAAGTCAGTCAAGCCTTTTTAATGTCGGTTCCGATATACTCAACAGTAATTAGACATCAATAAAATATCTTGCTGATAAATCTGTCCAATTTCACTTCTGTCTCAGTAATATATATACTTTTCATATGTATTATTGTGATAATATTCAATCAATTCGTTGTTTAATATCCACCAAAAAAAAAGATTATTTAATTTCTGATTTTTTTGTTATAAATTTGTGAACATTAGATACCTACATCTTTTGATGTCCGCAGATACTACATAAAGATTATCTTTAAATCGCAAAATAAATTGACAAAGCATTGTTTCGAACGACTGGTCCAACCATTTAGATGTCGTTCAGAGAAATACCAGAAGTGGTACGGGAAGATCCGTCGAACACCACGCGAAGCTTCGTGATGAGACTGTCCTCTTTTGAGATTTCGTGATAAGGAAGATGGTAACTAATTGTGTTTTTAGAATCGTCGACCTTTGAATATGTTTCATCGAAACATATTCATTCAAAATGTATGTATCCCTCCTTCATTGTTGGGTTCCTTTGCAGCTTGCGTTCAACGGAATAAAATCTTTTTTCGGCTATTGCCTTTGACCCACCCAATTTTTGAACAGAGTTCTTTAGGGGAATTGAAACTACAAATCTGCCATCTACATTTCTCGTGCTCGTCTTTTTAGAATGGCTTTCACATTATTCCTCCTCTTTGGATAAAATTCGAGAAATCGGCATTTCCTCTATCTCCCAGAGCCTTGAGAGCTTGTCACCTTGAGAGGACGTGGAAACATTGCAACAGACCAAGTGAGTGGACTTATTTGACATAGGTCCCGGAATAACCCAACCAAATTTAGTTTTTTGGAGAATGGGCAGGTGCTGTCCTAACCTTATCTGGACCTGCAAAGAAGCTTATAGAAAAGACTTGCTCCGATAAGGAGATGGACTCTAGAGGGAACATTGAAGTTTTTATCTGACAACTGGACATTAGGAGGAATGGGCCTTTTCAGTAATTTTTTTTATTGGTTTAAATTAAAGTTTTTCATGAAAAAATGTCACCTTATTTTTTTATTTTTTTTTGGTGCTTGATTTCTATCTTAAAAAAATTATCAAAAGTACGGAAAGCAGCGCGCGGTTTGAACGTGACGTCACTCCTCCATCCCTCGTGACGTCAAAGAGCCGACGACCTTGAAAACGACAGACCGTTATTTCCATAGGATTTGTAAAGTTTGCTTCCCTGGTTTTTGATTTTGACATCTCATGTAACCTCGAAATTGATATTGATATTCTCTTTCATTTTGGATTATTTGTTTTTGTTAAAATATTCATTTACGTTCCTCGAGATGAAAACAGACGAAAATCATGGTTCGAAAAAGCAAAAGCTCAAAAGAAGTTGACCAAAACGAGGAACATTTGCTTCTTGGTTGGATATTTTGGCCTCGGCCGTAACCGTAGCAGCATTTGGCCAGCTATTCTTATAAATACTGCCAACATAACTCCAGACCTTATGACGTCAATTGCCCCAAGGTCAAACGAGTGTTCAAATTACCCCAATTTTTGTTTAACTTTTTATTCAGCTTTGTGACATGTATATTCAAATCAAAGCTGCACAAAGTTAAAAATTATCAGTAAGCTTTCAAATAAAATATTTGTTTTGAGATTTAAGCATCTACTGGAAAGGCCCATTGGTAAAGTGGAAAGATTAAATTGATACATCACATTTGTGGCTTACATTTGAAGTTATGAAATCAAACCATTTTATTTTGTAAAATCTACATTGTAATTAAACATAAAGTGACGCGTTTCGCTAACACAGTAGCTTTATCAAACGTTGGAGGTATAATGAGAAACTTTCTATTTATACAGTGCCTTAATACTAAATTATACGGAAATTTTACAATAAAATTATAATCTATTTACAAGGAAATGAAAAGAATTTGTCTAAATATGGAATTAACTGAAGAATTTAACAAGTTTACCTGGAAACTCATTCACAACCATCCTACAGGAATCTTTCTAGGTAAAAAGGTTTAATAATGGAGAATTGTTAATATCAAGTTGGTCGTTAAGAAGATTATCTGAATATTTGTTTTTATTTATCTCTAGGGCTTCTAAAAGATTTAATTTGAAGGATTCAGTTTCTATATGCAAAATTTCAAAATTTGAATCGAAAGAGTGTTGGTTTGCTAATAAATGATTTGAATACAGTAAAACCTCTATTTTTGGACACCTCTATATAGCGGACACCTCTATGTAACGGACAAAAACACATGTCCGGAATGCTGCAATGCCCATTTGTGTATAAACGACCCTCTCAATAGCGGACCCTCTATATTACGGACGCGGACATACAAATTAGTTACCAAAAGATATTATTTCTTTAAAAATTACCTCCATGTACGGACACCTTTCCAAATTTCAACGAAATTTAAGAATTTGTAATCTACCTACGTGTACGGATACCTTTATATATTTTTGCAAAAGGTCAGGTATAAAAATGTTTCCGGTTGACTGGTTTCTTGTTTCAAGCTTAAGATAGGGTGGGTTTGGTTCATGGGTTTTCCCATGATAGGTAAGATGTTTATGAAAATATGTACTTGTTACTGGATATTATCATTGTCTAATATAAAGAAAATATTATTTACAAATTTTATTGCTTCTCAAATAATTTGGTCAGTCTATTTACACTATTTAGTTGAAGTTTAGTTATTGTTAACACAACATGCCAAACGAAAAAAGAAAACGTTTATCTTTAAAGGATAAGGTAGAAATTATCCATACGAGTGATAAATATAAATTAAGTGTTAGGAAACTAGCCGAAAAATATGGTGTTGGAAAAACACAGATTAGCGAAATTCTAAAAAACAAAAATGAATTTTTAAAGTCTTTTGTTGATGGTTCTAGTAATGACGAAGTTAAACGGAAATTCCCTAAAACTGAGGGACTTGCTGTGGATCAGATTGTTTTTGAGTGGTTTTCCAAAGTACGAAATAAGAAGATTCCTTTGTCTGGGCCATTAATTAAAGAAAAGGCACTAGAAGTTGCAAAAGAATTAAAGTGTGACATTTTCAAAGCATCAAATGGATGGTTGGAAAAATTTTGCAAGAGACACAATATCACGTTTAAGTCTGTTTGTGGCGAGTCTGCACACATCAATTTACAAGAGGTTGAAAACTGGAAAATCAAATTAAATAAAATCTTGGAAGACTATTCTGCAGAAGATGTTTACAATATTGACGAAACGGGATTATTTTATAGAGCATTACCTACAAAAACATTTGCTCTAAAAACTGACAACTGTGCTGGAGGAAAAGCTGCTAAAGACCGATTAACAATTTTATTTTGTACTAGGATGGCTGGTGAAAAAGAAGAACCTTTAGTAATAGGTAAAGCAAAAAACCCGAGATGTTTCAAAGGAGAACATATCAATAAGTTACCTTTGGAATGGACGTCTAGTAAAAAAGCTTGGATGAACGAAAACATAATGAGTTCATGGTTACATAAGTTTGACAAAAAAAATGGAAAAACAAAAGAGAAATATACTATTGTTTTTAGATAATGCAACTTCCCATCCTAACAATATAGTCCTTAAAAATATTAAACTGATTTTTTTACCGCCGAATACTACATGTGCCAGCCAGCCTCTAGATCAGGGAATTATACAAAATTTCAAAATTATATATCGAAGATTTTTAGTCAAAAGATTACTTATGCTTATGGAATCCGAGCCATCTCTAGAGAAAATAGAAAAAAGCATAACAGTTGCAAATGCTTTAATATGGATAGTGGCAGCTTGGGGAGAAGTTACGGCAAAAACAATAGTAAACTGTTTTTCAAAGGCTGGATTTAAAAAAGCTGGAGACCCAACTGATGATGGCCAAGAAGAATTTGAAAATAATTTTACCGACCTATCCACTTTAATACCAACTGAAATGGGTTTGGATTTCAACGGATATTCTTCTATAGATGAAGAACTAACCACTGAAGATTCCGATTTTTCAATTTCTAAATGTGTTGAGGACTTCCTGGCGAACAGTGATGAACAGTCTGATATTGAAGAAATTAGTGACGAACAACAAGCTCCTAAAATTTCCAGCCTTAGTGAAGCATGTGATAATTTAAGGGATCTAGAAAAATTCTTTTTTGTAAGTAACAATGTGAGCGCTTACATAAAAATATCAGAGATTTTGATAAATTGTGAACACGACTTTTTCGAAAACAAACTAAAGAATATGAAGCAGACTACAATATTAGATTTTTTTAAAAGATAATTCACATCATATGTACATAATTGTATTTTATAATTTTTTCAAATAAAATAAATTTTATAAGTGGCAGTTTTTTATTCTTATCTATGTGTGAAAATGCGTATTACTAAAAATTTTTACAGAAAGGATTAATAAAACTTCCTATCGTTTTTATTAATTTTACATTTTTGTATTTACTGTAAAAAATATTTTTATTTTTCAATTTTTCAAAAATCAAAGACTTTAAAGGTTTATATTACTAAACCGATTTAAGGAATTTTGGATAACTTTAATTTGCAAGACATTAATCGAACTTCCTTTATATTAAAATTGTTAAACCTCTTGATAACGGACACCTCCCAATAACGGACAAAAAAAAATTCCCCCTAGCTGTCCGCTATTCAGAGGTTTTACTGTAGTTGGAATCTAATTTTTGATTGTCATAACTACGTTTGTGTTCTGAAATTCTAGTTTTAAAATTCCTAAAAGTTCTACCTATATAAATTTTATCACAGTCGTCATTACCACATTTTAATTTATAAACTCCTGATTTATTTAGTTTTGAGGATTTGGATTTGTTGTTTTTAATGGATTTGGATAAATTGTTGTCAGTTTTGAAGCAAATATTCAAGTCTAAAGTTTCTAAAAATGATTTTATTTTTAAGGATGGTATTCCAAAGTAAGTTAAGCTTTTAAATTGGTTATTTTTGTTTTTATCAGAAGGAAATACTTGTTCTAGAGTATGTTTTCGTATCTTTTTATTTATGATGTTGTCAATTAAATTTGGATCGTAATTATTATCAACCGCTATTTGCTTTATTATATTTAGTTCTTTATTGTAATTGTCAATATTCAATGGAACTGTTAAAAGTCTATGTATCATACTATTGACGGCTGCTAATTTATGACTGATTGGGTGGGCTGAACTATTATGAATTGTAATGTCTGTATGTGATGGTTTGTGAAATATAGAAAAGTCATGTCTATTATTTATATTTGAAATTGTAAGATCTAGAAAGTTTCTATATTTGAAATTGTAAGATCTAAGATATTTTATCTACGACCACCTTCAAAATTAGTCATTTACATACGTTGGAAAGCGTGCGTAAATCAACAACGATTTTTATATGAGACTTTCATTATAACACCCAAAAGCGTGCGTTAATGACCAATGCTTTTTAAATGTGGTTTTCATTTTAACATTCTCTTCTTGCTACGTAATGATCGAGTTGCCTTGAATTTAGTCGTTTGTTGTATAAACTTTTGTGTTGACATTAAATTTGACATAGTCAGACATAGTGAAAAATATTTAAAATTTTAATTACACCTATTTTGAATAAAAGAATCTCGAGAAGAATGCTTTTCTTCGGATTGCATACCACCTGAAATTAGAATTCGTTGTGTATATATTTGTTTATATAAAATTTATTTTTAAAAATTTCAACCCCTTCGGAGCACATTTTTTTTATTTTTTCTACATGTAGTTGTAGTTGAAGTTTTGTATGACCCTTGTGCGGGAATTACTTTTGCGCACTCGTATCATTAATAACTATTTCTTTCTATTGTGAGTTCAAAAAACTCCATAAATGGGAAACCATTTTAAAGCCTAGAAACCTAAATATTATGGCTTCATTCTACCTCCGTACATTTTATTGTTCGTGAAAAATTTTGTTCTCAATGTTTTGTGGAATTTGGTGTATATAGGCACACACGCAGGATTACCAATTTTTAAATGAATAATAAATATATTGAAATTGTCTTCAACAGAGTGGTTGTTTAGTTAAACTATCGGACCCGACAGACGTTCTCCTGTCTTGTTTTACCATATTATACCAATTTTGACTATTTTCATTAAAAAAATAGGGGACCCGACAGACGTTGTCCTGTTGAGTCAACATATAATATCTCATGAACATTGCTTTTCATATCTATCGGCTATATTGTGTTATGTCTATCTTAATTGTTATAATACAATTTCATCTAAATCGGCCTACCCGTTTAGGAGTTGTTCAGTACGAACCCGATTGCAGCGCCACCTACCGGAACCAAAAGTATCCTATGTCTGTGTCTCGGTTCTAAGCTACGTCCATACCAATTTTCAGCCAAATCGGTTCAGCCGTTCTTGAGTTATAAATAGTGTAACTAACACAACTCTTTTATATAATACATAGATTAATTATTCATTATATTGGTTTAAATGAAATATTGATTCATTCAATTATTTTCTGTTATTAAATACATTTTGGGCGTTAATGTCCCCTTAGAGTACTTCGCTATTTTTCTATTTTATCGTTAAAATTAAGTGTTTTTAAATGTTTACTTAGGTTCGCGTCTGCAATAAATTATTAACCAACTTTTCTCATTTTATTTATTAAAAATTATGCACATAATGAATTAATGGCAAGTTTCGTAACTCTGCAGACACGAGAATCGTTGTTATGTGCGCTACTGATCTTCCGTCCGTTTATTGAACGAGAGAGCAGTGCCACGACCTGCACCCAACGGAGATATCGAAGCGACTGAAATCTCAAAGCCATATTCAGCGGTGCTGCCATCTACATGTCTTAGCCATAGGAGGACACGTTTCGCTCGTATGCGTTGCGTATCTTTCCTACGTTTTAATCAATGTTTGTAGTTAGAATAAAACATTTCTGATATTTCAAAGTGAATAGTGGTACAGAATTTTACTTCCTTCTACATCCAAGGATCAAAGGTTGTGTAAAGATCATTTACAGGTTACATGTTCCTTATGCAAAATACCTATCAAATTTGTTTCATCTTTGCCATCCTTACATCATACGCCACTGAAAGAAGTTGAACAAAATATCAATACCCAAACTTTTGAAAATACCATATTGCCTTTAAAATGGAAACTTATTTTTTCTGACAATAATGATAGCCGCAAAGAAACTTAATTTGAACATCTACCTAACAAATTATGTTTGGAATCTAGTATTTTAAGTGAAATAAATGTAATTTGTCTCCCAAGTAAAAGATATTAATCAAGATCTTAGTTATTTCGAAATGTTAATTTAAAATTAGATCCATCAGCGGGCATGTAGTTTTAAAAAAGTAGTACTGTCAACTGCAAGAAACATGACGCTTCGTGGTCGATAACATAATCCGTTTATAAAAAGGGAACACAAGATAATGTTTTAAAACGTTTTATATCTTTGCACGGAAAATCTACTGTACAGTCACTTCCACGATCAGAGCCATTTGAAGCTGGAATTAATAAAGCAATTTTTATTTCGATTTATTTTGTTTCAGATTTGTTCCTGTCTTTATAAAAATGAAGAATCTACTTTCTAACTCCTTTTTTTTTAAATCTTCGCACTTTTTGGGAATAGTTTCAAAATAATGTGCAATTTGATGTGATATTGGATTAACTTTCCTAAATGTAATGTAAGTTTAGTAACAATATGTTATTTGTGATTAATAACATGTAAATGTTTAATAAATTGATAATAATATAGATGTAAATTATTTGTTACGTTATTATGTATTGTACAGTTTATTAAAAATTTCAAATTTGTCTTCATTTCTTTTTTATTTGAATCATGTGTCTCAAAAATGTTCATTAACTTCGTCTGAGTGTGAGGCATTGGAATCCAGGAGGTGGCTGGGTGGGTGGAATTAATATGATAGTATAGTACAAAAGGCCATCAGGCTGCAGTGCTCCCGGTATAAGAACGGCTCCCAAAAAGGAAAGAAGATATCCAGGGATGAATGGATATTTCTGCAATTTCCCAACTGCAATTACATATTATCTGTATATTCAGATATTCAATGTTACTCATTTGTTTCTTTCCCTCTTTTAATTGATTTGGGTACATTTATTTTAAAACGCACAAGCACTTTATGTACATTTTTAGTTAACCTTCAATTTATTACAAAATAGTCTGATTAGATTAGGTTATGTTAATTGCAGTAACAATCAACACACGCAGATTATGTAATTATAATTATTAAACATTATTATAAGAATAGTTTTTTTTGTCCGAAATGGTTTTTCAATGCTCTGAACTTGCTCATGAAATAACTTCCTCTCTCTCTTTCTCTCTCTCTGTATTATCCGGATATGTGAAACTTCAAAAAACAGTTTTTTTCCTCCACACGTCTTCATTTGCAAAGTAGCCAATTATCCATAATTGAACAAAATATGACATATTATGTGTGTCTAAATAATCCAATATAGTTCAATAAGCAGCGATAATATCTGGAGTAGTATTCTCAATGTCCGAATTGGACAACTCAAAGGATACATTATTTTGATCTTGGTTCATTACTCCTCAAATAATGCTGAATAGGTTAATATCTTCATAATTTATAAATTAAAATGAATAATGGAATAAATAGTTCACTAAATTTTGGTTTTAATTCAAAAATTGTACACCAATAGGAAATTCACTACTTATTGGGTTGATTTGTCAAGAGATGTTGACAGGTGATAGTTAGCTTTGTTTGACAGCTCGGTGCGGAAAAATGCTATAGCGTGTACTTTTTGCATTACTTGTCCAACTGTTATCAGAAGAATCAAGAAAAGGCCTGCTTTGCGTACTAAAATTTGTGTAGAAAAGCGTGTTTCGCATAGTGGTTGTGGGAAGAATTTCATTTTAATGACTTGAATGATAAATTTTTTACATGAAATAATCAAGAAAAACGTTTAAAAATTGAATGTTCAAAGTGCAAATCTTCGACTACCTGGCGATAACCAAGACGGTTTCTAAACTCCTCAAGAATGTACTCAATATTTTCCGGCGAATGAGTATTACCTCATTAAGAACGATCTTCCCCAAATCTTCCATAATCTGAGGCTTATTGAAGCCTGTTGAAGTCCACTTTAGATTTGAAATAACCTCGGAAGAAAAAGTCGAGGAAGGCTACATTAGGAGATCTCCATCCTCCAATGAGGATTAGTGTCTACAGTTTTGCCTATTGACAGTACTATTTAAATAAAATGCTGCCTCATCTGAAAATACTACCTGCTCTACAAATTCTATATCAGTATCATATCGCTCAATCATCACCTCAGAAAATTCAATCCCTCCATTAAAATCATTATCGTTGAATTCATGATCCAAATTAACTTTGTAGTAGTGAAACTTTTTTTTCCAATATTTCATAACAACTGTAGATTTACCTAATGATTTTTCCGTCTCAATTTGTTTACTGAATATGTTTGGATTTTCTGGAACAAGTCACGGCCTTTATAATTATTATTTCTCACGATACCAAATTCTCTATTTTTGGAACGAAGTTCCTTATCACGCGTTGTGAAAGGAGGCTAGACGGATAAAATTCTTACCAAAAGTTGTCACGACACTTTTTGATATAGGAAGCTATTGTAAGCTGTGCGGCGTCGCATGTTTCTCTGTCTGCATCTCTCTCTCTTATAGAAAGCAAGCCAGATATTTTCATTTCTATTTCGCATTGAACAGTGTGGTGTCGCGACGATTATTTTTGTTGAGTGTATACAGGTTTTTTGTAAATAAAAAATAATAAAAAATAATAATAATAATGAATCCTGACAGTGTTTCTGCACAAGTTCCGGATATTGCTGATGGAGTTAGGTGAGTAGAGATTATATACAGATAATAATAATACATGCTTTTGTATTTTTAGCAAGTACGCACTTTAACCTCTTTTTATTATTGTGCTAACCAAGTCATACGCATTATAATCTCCACATTTTGTGTGTTTAGTAAGTGTACGCGTCATAATTTTAATAAATTCAAAAACAAATCATATTTTAATATTACAATTTCAGAACGTATGTATTTAGCAAGCCGTGCGTGTTATAACCTATACCCTGTTGTGTTTACGAAGTCGAGAGATATATATATATATATACACTCTGTTGTGTTTACAAAGTCCCGCGCATCTATGACGTGTATGAAAGAATAGACAGACAGAGTACATATATATTGTATATATATATATATATATATATATATATATATATATAAAACTGAAAGATGGGTGTGGAAAAGGTATAGGTATTTCAACCACTACGCAAGAGATTTGTCTTGTTG
>CAJUYH010006227.1:7474-28234 GCA_910591685.1 Galerucella tenella | reverse complement strand
TAACACCCTGTATTTCGAAAAGTAAATGTGCTGGACCTCTTAATCCTTATATCATTTTGTCCAATTTTACGAGAGGTATTTACATGAAAACACCCTGTATATTGAACACATTAAAATGATTCCCCTAATTATGTACATGAAACGAAATATCTGGAAACTAACTATATCAGAATATCTTGGAACAGACTATATTTTTTTCAAAATTAATATTTTTTTCAATTGTTTCACTCTGTAAAATACCTTGTGTGTTCATTAAAAATATTGTAGGTATTTCGAACAATAATAATTATTATTATATATAATAGCAACTTTCAATCCTATTAGACAGTGGACTTGAGTGTTCGTAATTACAAGATTTTTCATTGAAACTCACGCATCACTTGATTCAGTAAATAATTACCTATGAAAAAAAAAATCGGAATTTTTAGAGTGTAAAAATGCGCGACGAACGGAGAAATTGCTCGCATTCTTTTGAAAAACTGATAACTTGAATGACTGGGAGGATTTTTAATTAGCGATTTAATGAAATGGCATTACTGGTTTGCGAAAAAAAGTTTGCTGGTCTGATGCATTCGTGATTAAAGATTATATTCTTCAATCCTGACGGTTTATATAGTCAAAAGCTCTCTTATCGTGCGGGTTCAAAGGTCAGTAACCATATGTATCAAATCAGAAGACACAGAGGTTACCAAAATGTGAGATTACAAATATACAGGGGGAATATAATGATGGTTGATGTTTCCTGCACACTGGTTTACTAATTTACACTTTTTCATTCATTCTCGAAATAATCTATCAGATTAAGTACCTTTTTTTTGCTTGAGGATGCAAAATACCGGAAAATTGCTTCTTTTTATTCATATTGTCACTTTGATATGTCAAAGTGACATAACTGACATTTAAATAAAAACTTCGCTGGTGAAAGACTTTTTAGAATCGCTGAAAACTAAATACATATCCTTTTTCTCCCGTCAAAATTGCATAAGTCTGTCTTATTCATCTTACGGATTTTATTTGGAAGTTATGATTAAACGCAATAAAAGAAAACAAAAACGGTATGTCTTTGTTGAATCGTATGGCCCACATGATAAGACTGCATTTGACTATAGTGGACTCATTCCCGAATTACCTTAAAGTACGTATTGTTTTGTCTCTGTACGAGTAGCCCCCCCCCCCAAAAAAATCCCATTCATTATTGTGCAAAAAGTTAAGATAATCCTGTTCTGTTAAACGGTCTGTCCCAGTAGTTGATTGCCGATCCTAACCGTAATATTAAATTGAAGGTTCAAAGTGTTCACCATTAACATCAATGCAATGCTGTAAGAGGGGGCCCAACTGATTGGCCAGCTCGGTCACCCGATTTAACAAAAGTATATTTATTTTTTTCGGGTCTTGTAAGGAATAAGTTTATAAAATCCCCGGCCATTGGAGATAACATGAAAGAGATAATTAGTGCGGCATTTCTGCTAACGTTGATATACTGAGAAATGTTAGTCAATCATTTGAACTATTCTGCAGCATTGCATTGATGTTAACGGTGAACATTTTGAACCTTTAGTTTAATATTACGGTTGGGATTATACTTTTGGTGGCTAGTTTTGCTTAGAATGAATTGTTTATTGAAATTTATTATTAAGGGCCGGTTTTACAACAGAGATTTATACTAGGTATAGTTATTCTGGGTATAAAGTTATACCAGAATTTATACCTAGTTTAAAACTGGTTGGTCTTACGATGCTTTTTTACCCCGGTATAGCAATTTTTGGAGTAAGAATTGCTATACCGGTGTAAAAAAGCATCGTAAAACCAACTAATTTTATTCTATAGGTATAAATTTTGGTATAACTTTATACCCAGTATAACTATACCTAGTATAAATCTCTCTTGTAAAACCGGCCCTAATTAAGATTTTTTGTTACATACAAAGTTTAATGCTTTCACATAATAGGTCAGTAGTTATATTTTACAATAAATATTACAAAATAACTGTGTTTTTATAAACTTTGGGTATGGGGAATGATTGACAAAAACTAAAGTTACATAATCGAAGATTTTATTTTTGCTATAAAATACAGGGTGCTCCATTTGAAATAAGAAAGAAAATGACAGGTTCGAGTTTCCGTTCACCCTGTTTACAAGAAAGAATATAATTGAAATTTAATAGTATATGGAGATATTGCATCATATTACAAAACTCTGTTTGGCAAAATACATTTTTTTACTTCAACGTACAACAAGCTACAGAGCGTTGATTTACCTACGATTTTTACATAAACGGTGTCCATATCTTTTGAAGGACTCTGTATAACGTGGTAAAACCTCATATCAAAAGCTTCAAAAAAATGTAACCAATCCGAATTCGGTATAATATACAGGGGTTCCCATTTGAAACAACATATGTTTGGTATGTAACGGAGTTATGCAGCACTCTGTATAGTTCGATATAATTACAAAATATGGACCTTCAACACATCTACTATTTTTGTTGATAACATTTTTTTATATCTCTCAAAATAACCCATATACCGAAGTTTGTCGTAAGGTTGGTACATCCTGTATGTGTACCTACAGATTACGAAAAGTCCATTCGAGCCATACGATTTACACAAGTATGACAAGGAAAATATGAGAAAAACACTTGAAAGAGAGAGAGAGAGAGAGAGAGAGAGAGAGAGAGAGAGAAGAATAATTGTGTACAGTCAGCTGTTGCCAAATGTATTTATCTGTAAAAGTTATTCCCAATTTTTGTAGGCAACAATATTAAATACCAATAACTGTAAAATCGAAAGCAGTGTATAGATTTCATTTATTGCAGATTGTAATTTGTCCATTTATTTTCTTGAACTATATTATTTTATTCTTATCCGTGTTGATCTCACTTATTTTTAAAAAGTCAATAATATCATCAATCTGGAATTTCTTCCAATAAATACGGCGTTATCGCGTATAAAAAGTTAAATACAAAATAAGATAATTATTCCTTAGAAAGTACCAAACATTTTAAACTGGCAACGCTACTTTCATATCAGATTGGTAGCTGGAACTGAAAACACGCCCAACGCTGATTGCGAACAATTATTCTTCTCTCTCTTTCAAGTAGTTTTGCTCATATTTTCCTTGTCGTACTTCTGTAAATCGTATGGCTCGAATAGACTTTTCGCGATCTGTATATAAAATGCTTTGTCCAGAATGACTGATTGGCAGATTAACGCACAGCCCAAACCGCTGATCCTAGAGACCTTAAACTTGGAGGGCGTGCTCTTTGTTTGACGTGGGCATTCGATAAGAAAGGATTTTCCGAAATTCTACCCTTAAAGGGGGCTAGACACGGGGGGGCAAAGTTTGTATGGGACAACATGATTCCTTGGTCTAATCTAATTCAAATTTTGCATAAACATTCTTTCACAGAATTGATGGAAGAAGTGTTTTGTATTACCGACAACAAGTTCAAATACTAGTGCTATACAGAGTGGCCCAAGTGTCTTGAAACGGCCAATTACCTCGTAAACTGTTAGTCCCAATTATACAAAATTTGGGGTGCACCTATTTTAGCATACGGAGATTCTTTATTTTGATATTTGCAACGTTGATTTGCCGTTTATCTTATATTATTAGTAACTATGGTTTTCCAAATTAATCACTCTGTATGTCCAGTCCATATTGGAATCTCCTATTCAATACGAGTTCAACCATATGTAACACTTATGATTTTATGTAGCCTGGAAGGTTTAAAATACATAAAATATAAGTCTGGCAACGCCTGTTTGTAAACTGAATTTTTCAAGTATCCCCAATAAAAATAATCCTTGGGATTAAAATCAGGTGAACGTGGAGGCCATTCAATTCTACCTCGTCTACCAATCCAACATCCGGGAAATATCTCATCTAAATAACACAAAAATAAGCTGGAGCTCCAGCTTGCTGAAATCATGTCTGATTAAAATTGGCTCTAAGCACGTTTCTCAATGTAGGTACAATTTCATTTCTAAGTAGAAGCTCATATTTATTTTACGTTAAATTTCATTCGATAAAGAATGGCCCAATTAACAAAATCACTGCATTCGACATTATATAAACATTTAAATTTCTTCAAATCTACATATTTTGCACTGTTTTAGGTATTTAATTTAGGTATTCTGAATAAAATCGTAAGTGAGCTTGTTTTGAATAGTAGATTCCAATAATGACAATATACAGGGTGATGGATTTGAAAATCAAAGTTATTAATAATATAAAAGAAACAACAAATCTGGCAACATTTCAAATATCAAATCTGTAATCTACATTTCCCAAAATAGGTGTACCCCAAATTTTGTACAATTAGGACTTACAAATTACGAGCTAATTTCCAGACTTTTGGGCCACTCTGTATATGGTAAATCTTCAAATAATAGTTATTGTCAAATTACTGTTCAAATTAATAAATAGTTAGTGTTATTATAATTACTATTGATTTTGCAAAAAATCTTAGCACTAACTTTTGAATGTCTTTAAATCAAAATAACAGTATAAATAAAAAAACTCACCATTAACACCGAAAGCTCCATTCTCTCGCCTCAGTCTCGCAACAAAATTTAATCAAAACAATTCACTCTCACTTCTGAAAAACTAGTGCAACGGAGCTTACTCTCCCTCTCTTATTTATAGCATTTACATTTCGTGTATATTATTATTTTTCTTGTGGGTATCGCCCCAGTTGTGACAGGTCTGCTGAAATTTCACTTTCAGTTGAAAAGTTACTTTATTGTGAATGGCCGTTTGAAAAAAAAAGATGGTCAGGACGCGGACGTGTCGGAACAATATTATTTGATTAATTTTTTAAGATATTGGAAAAAATGTTTCATATTTTGTCGAGCATGACTATAGGTTTTATAAATTGGTAATTATGTGGTTGATGGTTAAAAAAAAACGTATCCTGGCAATACTTTGTATTAAAAATATTAAAATATTTTTATTAGATTACAGTCGAAAATAATATTATGGTGCACACCACAAAATAAGATCTATATTTTATTTTAAAAAAATGGTGAAGTCGCTCGTTTATTTGCAATAAGATGCAATAACTATGCAACCCAAAATACATCCGATCACATTAATTTTATTGAAGGTCGTTCACAATTAGAGGTGGGAAAACATTTCTAGAAATAACTGTGAGAAGGCTTTTACTTTTCTAATAACCGATTCTTGGGATATTCATCTTAGAATCTCATATAGGAGCAACAGTGAGCAATATAAATTAAATTATATATGTCCAAGACAGAACAAAATACTCCCTCTCCACGAAACACCCACTTCTCTTGGCATTGTCTTTTTTATTCTATATCCTCCTCTCTTCCACTCAGAATGGATATACGGAACATGAGTATTTGCTGAATCTGTATACCTGTTGAAATAAAAGTCCAACTTCCAACTAGCAGTTGAAGATGTAACTGTCAGTTTGCAAAACGTATGAATTAACAGTTAACTTTGCCCCTGTAATAGAAATAAATGCGTCTGGAACTAGATAATATTAATTAGATTTGATATCTCCCTATTCAAATAATAATATATCGCTACTTTTCCCATAGGGCATATCCACGTGACGTCACAAACTATTTTGACGAGAGTCTGGTGGTAAAACGATAAACAAAGCGTTCAGAACACGTGGTACTTGATAGTGAGGTTATGCTTATTTATAATGATAGATCTTGTTTGAGTTTAGTTGGTATTGTACTTTTAAAGTTATTTCAATTGTTGAGCTTGCATATTTAATAATATAGGTTAATAGTTGTTTGTTGTTTGATAATTTTGCATCGTGTCTATTGTTTATTGTTTTACCACCGGAGTATTGTCAACTGTCGTGGACATTGACAATACTTGGGTGGTAAAACAATAAATAATAGACATGATGAAAAATTATCAAACAACAAACAACTATTAACCCATATTATATATTATTAAATATGCAAGCTTAACAATTAAAATAACTTTAAAAGTACACTGAAGCAAAATCAACTAAAATCAAACACGATCTACCATTATAAATCAGCATAACCTCACTATTAAGTACCACGTGTTCTGAACCCTTTGTTTATTGTTTTACCACCTAAGTCTTGTCAAAATAGTTTGTGACGTCACGTGGACATGCCCTATACCCCTATACTATTGTCTAAATAGACAATGCCTATACTAATCTTTTTCATAGTAACGTTCCAGCACCTGGCTTTACGTTACGTTACTTTAAAGTAACGACTCCATCTCTATTCTTTGACATTTTGTTTGCTGTTTACAAACCACAACAAATCAATTATTTAATTCCAATGTTTTAATTAATAATGTAGCTTAAGTATAATTTTAAAATAAACACAAAGTTAAATTAAGGAATATGGGTTAACTGAGACGAAAAACGATGCTTCATTGTAAGATCAAATTACTTCTAGCTGCAGTTACAGCATCTGTACTATTCACAATTTTATACTACATGAAAATAAATAACAATGAATACAGTTTTGAAGTAACCGAAAGAAAATTTGTAGAAATAAACCAGCCACATAAATTTGAAAAACTATTTCAGATAAATAACTTTCACTACGTTTTAAACGCAAATAGATGTGAAAACGACTCGATTATTCAAGCCATTATTATAGTAACATCTTACTATGGAAACGTAGAAACGAGAAGTGCTATGAGAAGAGCTTTTTCACAAGAAGATCTTAAACAGATTAATTTGAAGAGAATTTTTCTACTCGGTACAGCACCGCTTGATAAATATACCACTCAAGTTTCTATAGAAAATGAAAATCAAAGATTCGGTGATTTAGTACAAGGAAGTTTTATTGAAGCATACAGAAATCTCACCTACAAGCACACGATGGGCTTAAAATGGGCAGCAGAAAATTGCCCTAATGCTAATTACATTATAAAAATGGATGATGATACAGTTGTAAATATAGAACGCTTACCTAATTTATTAAACTCATTGAAAGTTTCTAAAAATTTAAATAAAAACTTTATAGCTGGGTATGTTTTAAGAAATATGGTGCCAATTCGAGAACCTGCCAATAAGTGGTATGTAACAAAAGAAGAATATGAGCTATCTTATTACCCAACATTCGTTTCTGGCTGGTTCTATATCACCACACCAAAAACAGCTGAACAACTCTATAGATTGAGTCAAAATATGAAATATTTTTGGATTGATGACGCATTTATAACGGGTATTATAGCACAACAATTGAAAATAAAACATTACGATCTCAGTAAATATTTCGCTGAACACTCTGAATATATGGAATGCTGTTTAGATGATATACGCAGCAAAAATTTAAAGTGTGATGTAATCGTCGGGCCAAACGGGGGTAATAATAATTTGTTTTATGAATTTAACAATGCTATAAGTATTTGTAATTTGCATTTATGTAAAAATAGGACCAAGCCTTTGAAGGACACTTGTGTAGCCAAAAAATCTGTTTATTTGGGAAAGGGACAGCCGATGGTTAAAACTTATCGTTTACACTAATTTTGGAATTTAATTCACGTAGAATATATTGAATGGAAGAAGAGTTGATATTTTTATGTTTCTACATTTACATTTTTATGGAAAATATTCAAAAAATATGAAGTAAGAAAGTTGCTGCTCAATATGGTTATAAATTTTAAATAAAAATTCGTGACAGCCTGTATATGTGGACTCATGCTAAGACTTAATTATTCTGCTGAATGTGCTCATCTGTACCACATTCTTATATACATAGTGTTAATATCTTGAATACTGTTTACTTGAAAAGTAATTTGACAGCTTTATAAAGTTCAAAATGGTGCTGATATGAAATGAAATAATTTTTGGATTATTTTTTTAAAAAAGTTACCAAATTTTATACTGGTCATGTGAATATTTACTCTGCATATGTCTATAAATTCCACTACAAAAAATTATTTCATCTACTGGGGGGAAAGGGAAACAGTATTTCTGAAAGTAAAAGTTGTATTAACTAATATATATTTTATATTAAAATTCTATTTAATTTTATACTTAATCATATTCTATATTTACCTGTCAAATTTTTAATATATAGTTATACATTCTGATTTTTTTTTCAAAGTCTACATACAAGTAGACAATTCTCAATGAAACACCTTGTATGTATTTTTTTACATTTGTTCAAACTTTCTGATCAATAGGCCAGACGATAGGGGTAACAACTACAGTACCTTAAAGTATGTAGAATGTAGATTAAAAAAAAAAAGTTTACCAGTCTCTCGATTTCCCAAATTGGAAATAAATTTTCGAAATTCTTTAATATTTCGCGCTGGGAGGAAGGTGGAGAAGAATAAAAAATAATACCGTGTAGGGGAAGTATTTTGCAATAGAAAAGGTCTCTTGCGTTTTTTTCGTCCGATCAATGGTTTGTCAGGAAAAAATTCGGTTAACTAAGTATGTGTTCCGCATCCGCGCGACTCTACTGCACGGCGGAAGACCTATATTCTGAATCGCGGATTGCTAATTACTTGTATATACTTTTGGTTTAAAATGACCCATACTGGCCTATAAGAACCAAAAATCCTACAAACTCTGGTGAGTGGGTGATGAGAAATAATAAGCAATATAATTTTTCAAATATTTATTATTATAATTATATTTATTTATATATACAATAAAAATTTAAATGTCAATTGCGTCTAGAGGACTAGTAAATAATATGTCTTGAGTATCACAATTTTTAATAGATGTCACTTTTATAAAACGATCTATAAATTTGAAATAAAAATAAAGTGATAGTCAAACTTGAGACTGGAGTAAAATGAAAAAAAATGCTGTAAACAAAATGAACCAGAGACAAAAGTATAATTAAGTTTAAAAAATTAACCATTAAAAGTAAAAAAATAATAAGTGTTGATAATTTGAATAATTTAAAAAATTAATGCAAAGCCAACATGTTTATTCCCTTCTGTAATCAATAAGATAAAAAAGGGGGTCAGGAAATTTGAACTACCCTTTTTACTATATTATATCTACTGGGTTAAAAATGTATAAGTCACAAATTATTTAAGAATGCATGTATTTCAATCTCATCTTATCCATCTTGGCCCAATCCATTTTAGAATGCGGATAGAGCCCGTGTTTATCCTTAACAATCCAAAACCAATCTATGATTTGACCACTTTTATCATCAGAAACCTGCTCCAAGTACATATGCGTTGCATTGTAAACCTTTAGACGAGTGTATCCATAATCGCTACTTCTGAATGCCGACCACTCCGGCAGATTCCACATAAAATGATCTCGCCCTTCTTTGCAACCAGCCGAACCTGTTGTGAATTGAACAGGAGCCCTAAAAAGACATTTTTTTTAAATGAAAACGTGTGATTCAATTTTTATTCACTTACCCAGGATTAACGTAAGGTTGTTCATAGCTTCCATTGTACACAGTGTAATTATATACAGGCCATAGTCTTTCATATGAATGTTCATGTGCCCAAATCGCCAAATCTACTCCATAATTGTACAGTAAATCTTCTAGGCCGAAATAGTGTAAGAAAGGTAACCCCACTCTCGTTATAGTCTCGTGGTGAGTGCAATCATCATGATCTGTGTTGGTGCAATACATCGGCCTATGTCCCATAACCACGATCCACGGTTGCTTTTCTCGGTTTTCTGGTAGATTAGCCTTTGCCAAATCATCTTCTAACCATTGGTATTGGAACACCAGAGGTTTTAATCCTTTAAAATGAAAATATTTTTGTTTATTTCTGAAAGTTTTTTGTTGGAATAAAAAAACTAACCGTATTCTAAGAAATAGTAGACTTCAGTTGATATTGAAATAATATGCATCGGACCAATATTGATGCTGTACATGTAGGATTGTGGTCCACCAGGCATTGAAAATCTGGCTCTGTAGTTGCTGAAATTACTGAAAAAAAGGAGAAGATTTGTCAAATAATTTTGCTATAAAGTATGCAAAAAAGGTACTGCCATACTATCCCTTTCTAGTCACCTTTCAAAAGATTAGACTTGAAAGGATTTACTGCTCAGACTTGTCAATACTGTTAAATCTAAGTATCTGAGAAAATCCCGCAGGGAGTGAGCTTAGACAAAGTCACCAGCTGAAAAAGAATGAGGACTACCTACAAGTAGCAGTGAGATCCCATTGAGCTATTAAAGGTAAAGATGTTATATTGATATGTTGTAACAATTGTTGGACAAATGCTCCCATTGCTAAGTACTTGCATTTTTGTACATGTTGTTTTGGATGGTATTATACTTACTAGGCTTCTTCATGATTTCCTGGGCAAGTCATGTATGGTATGTATGCTGCAATTGGTTCAATCTGTCTCATGAACTCATCTCCAACTTGAGCATTTTGCTGAAATTATATTAATAATAGAAAAATAAACAAAGGGGATCATAAATAATAATTCTTTTGTCTTAAAATATAAACATGCAAGTATCTATACTTGTAAATATCAGTTTTAAACAAAAATAAGATAAGACATTTTATTCTAATAAGTTTCATTGCATATCTAATTAAAAAATATATTTATTTCATGGGGAAGATAAGGTCATCATTTAATAACAATAAAAATTAACTTACCGAATCCATGTCATATGCAAAATCTCCAACATGCAATATAGCATCATATAAACCTCTTTGAGTTTCTTCTTGTAGACGTACCAAAGATTGAGCATTTTCATTACCCATATCTCCATATACAGCTAAATGTGGTTGCCAATCGGGAGAATCTGGAGCCGTTTTGAAGTAAAATAAGTTTGACCATCCTAAATCACTGCCACAGTGATATTCTGCAATATGAAAATTAATATAAAATTTTTAACAAACAATTTATTTTTATACTTACGGTAATTACTATTGGGAGTCAAATCACTTAAAACAACTTTATGAATATATTGAGAGTGTTGTTGAGAACCCCCATCTGTAAACAACGTCGAAGTTCCATTAGCTGTAAGAATTAAACCACCAATACCATATTCAACAATGGATTGTTTAGTATCGTTGAATGTAGACCAAGTAACTACAATTTCCAGTACATTTTGGCCATATGCAATATGAATTTGTTCCGGTCTATAATAATCTAAAGATGCACTTAGGTGAAAAATAACAACTAGCACTAATATTCTCGTAAACATTTTGTGGAAGTGAATCCAATTTCAACTGAAATTTAATACAACCGATAAACCAATATTTACACACAACTTATAGATAAACAAATAATTAAATCATTTTTATTCAAATTTATTATCTGCGAATGATTAATATCAATGATAAGTTGTTTTGTCATTTTGTTTATAATAGAACACCAAGAAAATTGACAAACCGACAAATAACCTAATAGCAGCTATTGGATAAATGGATTGATTCCAAAAGAAAAGAGCACTGAACCATAGACAAAAATATTATTTCTCTATGCATTGTACAGTTTTTAAAAATTGCCTAAATAAATTACTTGTCAATTGTCATTTATGTCATACTTGACTTGAACATAACCCAACAATTTCTTGATGTATAAGGCTTAAATAAATATAAATTTAAAGATATTTCATCTGAAATGGCTGGAGCCGACGTTGAACTTGGTTATTTAGATGTTTGTGAATCCTGGCAAGTAGAAAGTCGGTTGTTTCCTAGTAAAGTAGGTGGAAAACCCGCATGGTTGAATTTAGAAAGCTTACCTTCTGCCGAACAGTTGCAATGCAAAAAATGCCAAGAAACAATGATATTCTTATGCCAACTGTATGCTCCATACGAAGAAGACATTCAACAATCATTCGAAGATTATCTAAATAATTTCCATCGAACTATATTTGTATTTATTTGTAGAAATAGTTCTTGCTGTGAAAGAAATAACAGCGATAATTTCAAAGTATTAAGAAGTAGTTTACAAAGAAATAATAAATTTTACCCCTACGATCCTCCTGAAGACAAGCCTAAACCTGACTTTTGTCTAAGTAAATGGGTAAATTTATGCAACATATGTGGGTGTTTATCAGAAAAACAATGCAGCAAATGCAAGAAAGTTCATTATTGTAGTAGGCACCACCAAATTTTGGATTGGAAAGAAGGACATAAAAAGGATTGTGAAAATAAAGTCTATGTATCAAGAAAGTCCAAAATATTATTTCCGGAGTGGGAAATTATAACTGAACCTGAAGAAATTAACAAAGAACATACTACAGATGAAGAAGAGTTGACAAAATTTGAACAATTACAAATAGAAGGAAAAACCGGAACAATGGTTGATATTCCTGAATCAGAATTAGAAGCACATGCTGTAAGTAATAACGATAAATGTTTCTCCAAATTTCAAAAGAGAGTTAAACATAATCCCGATCAAGTTATAAGGTACAAAAGAGGGGACCAACCATTGTGGATCTCTGCAGGTCCTGTTCCTGATAAGGTACCAAATTGTGAAACATGTAATGGTCCAAGACAATTTGAATTTCAAATTATGCCACAGATGCTGTCTTATTTAAAAGAAGTCGACATTGACTGGGGTGTTTTGACAGTGTACACTTGTAAAAATAGTTGTAATGAAGGGGACACTTACAAAGAAGAATTTATATTCAAACAAGATATATCATTAAGTTCTTAATTTTAAATATTTTAGTATTTCTTCAACTTGTGAGAGTTATGCCTCAAATTGTACCTCAAAATGTACATAAATAGTAAACAATTTTTAATAAAAATGTATTTTTATTATCATATATTTTTATTATCATAATGTGACAACAATGTGTCTCCAAGTTAAAAATGAAAGTTAACAATCGTTTATTTAAATAATTACTGACATTTATAATTGGATTCAATAATGAGCACTTTTTGAGGTAATAAGATAATAAAAACTTGTAATAATTTAAATATTCTTTATTAAAACATGTGAAACAACGAATTATAACATATGTGCATATATTTTGACTAGAAACTTGTATAAAATGTCACACAATTAAAAAACTGAAATTGACTGACCAAACTCAGTTTCAATTTGTTTTTCTTCTCTTAATTTTGTCTGCAAAAGAATACATTCTAACACCCCAATTCTAACATCCATCTCGACAATTTCTGCCTTCACTTTTGCTACCGATTTTTTAATATTCACTAATGGAGCTAAAAAATAGAATATTTGTATTGGGCCATAGCAAAAACATTACTATTAGTACTTACTTCCATCTGTCATGGAACTACCTCTTTCTTCCATCTGTTGTTTAACAGTTTCCAATTTTTCAGTTAACTGGTACAGTTCTCTATTTCTTTCTGCAACTCCGGTACTAACATTTTTATAATTATCTTTCAACTTTGAAAGTTGGTCTTGTAAACTTCGATATTCTTCCAAAACACTCTCCAATTCTCTGTTGAAATACTTTTCTCTATTATTAACTTTATCCAAAGTTGTAGCAATTTCTTTGTGTAGTTTTTCTAATTGGGATTTGGCACTACCAAAATAATTATCTATGTTGGATTGATGTTGTTTCATTTGTTCTAGATGGGATCTCCAATCTCTGCTATCATTTTTAACAGTTACTTTTAATAATGGAAGTACTCTTTCAACCTGAAAAACCATAACCTTGTACACATGACAAAATATTTTATTTACTCTTAATTACCTCCAATTTCCATGTTTCTTGATCGACATTGGATTTCAATTCTGTAGCTTGAATTTCTTTTTTAACTGGTTTAAGTTCATCTAAACGAAAAATGTTTTCTTCATCAGAATCGTCCGAATATGCAGTAATCATTTCTTCTTCAATTCTATCTAAATTTATTTCAGATTCGTCTTCTAAAACCTCTATTTCATTTTCCTTTTCCTCGGGTGGTTTGGGTCTACAATAATATGTTTTCAAGAGCACTAGAATATTATATATAGGTACTTACTTCTTCAACACAACCTTATTTTTGGTGAGAGCTATATTTGTCAAATAGTCAAGAATTGCAACTACATGATCACCAACACCTTGTTTAATTTTATTTGGAGGAAAATCTACAACCATTCCCTGTAAAAAGAATTGGTTTAAGATAAAACTTTGCTGATAGATGAATGTTTACATTTTCTTTGACTTCATTTAATATCCTATCAACAGTTTCATTTGGATCGTCAAATTCTTGAGGTTGTTCAAAGTGCTTTCCATTTTTTTTTATTAACCAAGCAGCTAAAAGTGAAAATAGGTAAAATTGTTCCCCTGGGTTTTTAGTTACTACGAAATAGTACCTAAAATTGGAAATTCATTAAAAATTTCGATTTTTGATACATTATATTGTACTCACTTGTGTATTGGTTTAATTTTAAGGCCACTTAAAAATTCAGACTCGTAGTTCAATAATTTCAGTTTATCTAGTAAATCTTCCATTTGTACATATGTGGAATAAGGAGCTTCCTGTTCTTTCTCAGACAATATTCTTTGTTCATTTCGCATCATTTTTAATTCAAAAATGTAATTCTTCCCTATTCCTAAGTCTTGTTTTGATTGGATTGTTTGTATTGGTTTCTATTAACAACTGTCAAAACATACCCTCTTCTGGCTCTTCTTCTTTTTTATTAGTGACTTGATCATAGATCTCTATCTTGTGTTCTGTTCGGTAATTTTTATTATAGTCGATTTTTAGAGACGTTCCTGATCCTTGCACATGTGTAGTTCAAACATATCGCCGCTAGATGTCGCATGTGTAAAACGTCAGTGAAAAGTGAAAAACTAAATAAACCAACAATGGCGTGGTGTATGTATCATTGTCATGTTTTCTAAAATTAAATTATTTTAAAAATGTGAATTAAAACGATATTGGGGTATGAGTCGTTGTGCCAAAACTGTTGTAATAGTTTCATTTGTTTTTATTTGTTTTACGTACGCGTTATCATTTTTTGTAACATTCAGTGACAAATATTTTACTTCGGAGTTCACAGAAGTTGAAATTTGGCTTCAACAAAATCAACTAGAACAATACAGAGACTTATTTAAACAAAAAGGTAATAATCATTATTATATCTATAAAATAATTGGTGTAATATGATTTTAGTTATGTGTTACTTGTATGGATGTTGATTGCTACTTGCTAGATATATTTTTGTCTCAAAGTAATGGTATAATACGTCAAATCATTTGTTTTGGTTTTATTGTTATACCTTTTTCTGTTGTTTTCATATTTTGTGTTGAGGTATATTATTAGAAATATTGTAATTATTTCTAAGATCCATATTTATATTCAATAACAATGCTTACTACTTTTAAACTAATCTACAGAAACAAACATAGGACATATTTGTTTACAAGTACATAAGTATATCCTAGCCGTTTTCTGGTTATATCTATAAATTAGTATTAATATTCCACAACTGGTAATTTTCACCAAACATTTATTTGTCACGCCTTGGTCCCACAAGTTTCTACTGGCTTGGCTGACATTTTTTGGGAACATGTCTTGTTTTTAATTAATCAGCTATTTGCCTCTCAACAAGACATAATAACAATTTTACAGAACTGTTATTTCCAACTAGATACCTTTAGATATGTCTTTGTTTTATCATATTATGCTGAAATATCGAAATTTTTAACAAGCCTTTGTAAGATTATCTTCTGTTATAAATAGGTTTGCGGTGAGTGGGTCTATAAGGCACTCACTTCAAAGTTACAGCAGGTAGAGAACAAGGGCTTTTCTCTGAATGGGCGGGATAAGTAACTTTTTGGATGGGAAGGAAATGGTAAAGTTGAGGGGAATTTGAAGTGGTAAGATGTTAATTCACTGATAATTTTTGGGTTTTTACGTTTCTTTTCACCTTGTGGCTTGTGGCATCACTGGGAAATCAAGTTTTGGCAATAAGTTTACATATGGACAAGCAAAAATAACTTTGAAAATTCCACACATGTAATTTTCAACCAATCAGAATGTGTGTTTCTGACAGATCACCATGGCAACTGATGAATTTTAGTGGACTTTTTTCCCTCGTTTTTTCCTGGTGGGTACCCAACAGCTAATTATACTGGAATTTTTTTTGACGTTTATAATGACAGAAATGTTCTCTAAATTCTTTGGATCATTATGATTACTTTTTATATTAAAAATGCAATTATTATATATGGCAGGTTGATATGAAGTTGCTTGTTCTTGATTTAGAGATTCTGGGATTGTCTTTGCAAGTACTTGATGGTGACGAAAATTGATGAAGTTGGAAATAAACACATTTGGTGTGAAATTTTCTTACTGAATACCACAAGAGGTCAAATTAAATCCGAAAATTTTTTGACCTCTAGTGGTATTAGGTACTAGTGAAATTTTTTTAAAAAAACTATATTCTGGTACTGTTTTTAAAACCCAAGCTCTTATACCCATTGATATAGGTAGGAAATTTTTCTAGGGGGGGCAGTGAACCAAACCATATTTTTTTAATTTTGAGTCATCTAATTAGGAATCATCCATATTTTGAATTGGATTGACAGATTTTGAAAGTAATCAAATACTCCCAATAAGTGCTTTATCAAAATAGTAAATGAAGTATTAGATTTTCTTCTCAATAATAACCCCCCTGCCCCCCTCAACTATATCCATGCTTATAGCTTATCTATGCTTGAGAGACTTCAGTTTTTAATATTGTCGATTTTTAAAGAGGAAAACGTTTTTATTTTTCTTTTAAATTGAAACTTGAAAGGACCATCTATATTGGGAAAATGATTGAATATTAATCATTTATTTGGCAATAACTACTATCTGTTGGAATATAATTAAAAGTACCTACTTCCCTTATTTCATAATAATCTATAGGTCACCAGGCTAACAACATTCAGGTGTGTTTGTGTAAGCCGTAATGGTGCCAAAAGAGGGTTTTGCCGCGCAACTCACCCGGTGCGTGAAGTAGTATCCCGGGAAACGAACAAAGCTTTTCCTCTGCAGCAACGGTTAGTGTCCCGATACCGTCCCTTCTTGGAGTATGTTTCCCTTCAAAACGAGCTTTTCAAAATTCGTACGCGATTTTTTTTCTTTGTACAGTTTTTCTTTTCGTTCCTTCTGAAATCTCGCTTCTGAAATTTATGGTCGTTAATAATAATTGTACTTGGTGAGTCATTAGATATGATGAAATAATTTGACAAAAAAGAGAGTTGAAATGAGTCAAACAATGGGTTATAATTTTTATGCAAATTGAATTTGAAAAAAAAAATTTTCTTCAATTTTTTTTTCAAATACTATAAAAACTTGATAATTGTGCGTCATCCCTTTCAGCGCTTCTCTGTCTCCGTTTTATAAATTTCGATTTTGTAGATTGTCTTTGTAACTTATACAGGATGTTCAAAATAAAGTAACTTTAGCATTTACTTTTTTTTGTCGATTTGTAGTTACCACATATTTTTGGATCGTTTCCGGAAACATTTTTGGTATACAATTTTTTATATTTATGGTTAGTCAATAAATATTTTGGTAGGAAGTCCTGGGACCTGGGATTCTTCCTTCCAAATCTTGAATTTTTTATTTGGTATTCACGTACACTTTTCTTTGTGGCTAACGACAAAGAAAGTAACCATAAATTCGGTCACCATAACCACTGGGATATTTTGTGACACATTGTTTGAAACATTTTTTCCAATCAACTTATTTCGATCAGATCAAATGACTCATTTGGCGTACACGAATTTTAGCTTCAACTTATTTTCACTGTTCTGACCCATTTTTGCGTTTAATTTATTTCAAACCTGGTTTGCTATTTTGCTCTGTGAATTTTGGGGACGAGTTATGTCGCTTTGGGCCGAAGAAAGCGAAATATGTTCGATAGGCATGACAATGCAGCCGTCCTCAAGTGCCTCATCTGGTAAGCATTCTCTTTTTATAATACATTGTATGACAAAAGAAAAAATTGGCAGTCTTGGAGACCATCGATGCGTAAAAATGAAGCCCTTTTAAACAATTTAACGTACTCCCATGGATGGTAAATGAAAATTTTTACTAATAAACCAACCCCTTTTAAATTTTTTATCGTACGCTCATGCTGTAGAAATTAATTAATCCAAAAATGAGTGACTCACTTAAACGACATGACATTTTGAGAGACACTGATCTAAGCGAACATTTTTTTTTATCATTTGAACATTCTAGAGAACATTTTCTCTTAATAATTCCTTGTATGACAAAAAAAAGGAATTGGCAGTCGTGGAGACCATCGATACGTAAAAATGAAGCCCTTTTTAAACAATTTAACGTACTCCCATGGATGGTAAATGGAAATTTTTACTAATAAACTAACCCCTTTAAAATTTCTTATTGTACGCTCATGCTTTAGAAATTAATTAATCCAAAAATGAGTGACTCACACAAAGTTTCTGGAATCAAGATACTCCACTAATATTTTATTGTTTACTTTGTGAATCGGTTACAACAAGCTCACAATACGACAATTTGAGATGCACTGGTCTAAGCTAACAATTTGTTTTTTATTATTTGAACATTCTAGAGAACATTAGTTGGCTTTAAAATCTAATCTTACTAAACAAGTTAGCAACTGTGTTCTAACCTAATTAGTTGAGTTGAAAGTTTTGAAACTAAAGTTCGTCTAACACTAATGTTACTTCAATCAATTTATACATGAGTAAGTTGGAAATGCAAAGAGAGTTTGGATATTTTTAAAACATTTTATTTGATCCTAGAACATGTTTTGTTGAAGAAAAAAAAAACGATATGCCGGATTTGAAAAAAATATTATTCCGGCACTTACTAGAAAAAGAACTTAATTTTCGAAATACACATCCCATTTGGGACACTCTATAAACTAAGATTTATGCATATTCTGCTGAAAAGCATTCAATTTTCTTAGTTTTAAAACCACAAATGAAACCTTTTGAACAATAATTGAGTTTAACAGTCTCTACAATATACTGGTTGATTTCTTTTTGTTGAATTCTCGCCTTTTCTTTTATGTGAATGAATAAAGAATCTGTGGAATTTTCAAAATCAACGCTTCAATGTAGACACAAGTGCCATTTTCCAACGGCTTGAAGAGACGCCCCATTTATTTCGAGGCGTTGAAGAATTTTTCTTTTCGTTTGTTCTCCATCTGTTTTCCGTGGCGAACATAATAAGAGTCAATTTTTTACTCGAAATCACGCGGCATTGTTAGAGAATTATCTATAAATGATCCCATCCCTTAAAAAAGTTTTGGAATTGAAATAATATAGTCTGTACAGAAAGTACGAGGAGCAATAAATCATTCATTTAAGTAGATTTCATAGACGTACCAAAATATATTTTAAGAGGGTATACCGTAAGGTACATTTTGTATTGAACGAATGAGTTGCAGCTATGCTAAAGAATATACGATTTAGGTCAGAGGTAACGGGATGTACTAATTTTGATAAAAAAAAGTGATAGAGGTACATAAATTTTGGTAAGTTTGATAAAGAAAGGCAACACAGTTTATTCATAATAGAAAACAAACCAATCTGTAACAATAATTATTTTATATATTTTTGTATATATGTGTGTATAAATGCTGGATATACAGTTTCCAAATCTTGGCAAGATGAAAACATTAAAAGCGGAAGGCAGGCATTCGTGGAAGGTTTGTCGTTAGGTTTGCAGCCACCATCTGGAAAAGGAAAAAGACTTATCATTGTCCATGTTAGAAGTTCTGAAGGTTTTGTTGATGGTGGATTATTAACTTTTATTTCAAAACGCACGGGGGACTATCACGAAGATATGAATGGGGATGTCTTCGAGGAATGGTTTGTTCAAATGTTGGATCTGATTCCAAAAGGGGCTGTTATTGTTATGGACAACGCAAGTTACCATTCACGGTTACGAGAAGCATTGCCCACAAGTCGTTGGCGTAAAGCAGAGCTTTTGGAGTGGCTTATTTCGAAAAATATCAAGTTTCCAAAAGATCCACTAAGGAAAGAACTTTACAGAATTGCAAAAATGAACAAGAATAAATACAAAACCTACATTGTAGAAGAAATGGCTTCTTCTCGTGGTATATCAGTTCTTCGACTTCCCCCTTATCATTGTGAACTTAATCCCATAGAATTAATATGGGCTCAGGTAAAGGGGGAAGTTGGAAAAAAAATACTACTTTTAAAATAAACGATGTTGTGAAATTGTTTGAGAGTGCTGTAAGTCATGTTAGTAAGGAAAATTGGACAAACTGTATCGAGCATGTTATCAAAGTAGAGGCAAATATGTTGAAAATTGACAATATTTGTGATGATTTAATCGACCCTATTATTATTAATGTCAACAACGATTCTTCCTCTTCCGAGTCGGATATAGAATAAAATGTAAGTAATAAATGTATTCCAATAATTATTTCTTTTCATTTTTTATTATATTATAATTTAAAACGTATTTTTTTCCCAAAATACACACCACTGCATTGCGTTATTGCTTATCTGCCAATCCTTTAACAATGAAGAAACCCTAAATTTTGCTACAACTGAAACAAATACGGGGTCGATCTACCTGGTTTTTAGATTGACGGAAGAAATGTAATTTAAAGTAAGAGATTTATCAAAAATTTCATGGTGCTCCCTGTAAAGGTTTTGCATACTTAATTAGGGTTTATTACTCCTCGTACTTTCTGTACAGACTATAGTATATTACACACCAAGGTGACTATTATTATTGACTGAGCACCAAAATAATAAAGTGCGAGACTTATAAATGTATTCACCACCATGATGTATATACAATTTTTTCCACTACTAGCTAAATTTAAGACAAAAATTTAAAAATTCACAAACGCACCGCAAGAAGCATTTACCCCGTCGTCTGATTGACAAATACACTGTATTCCATATATTTT
>CAJUYH010006226.1:0-20772 GCA_910591685.1 Galerucella tenella | reverse complement strand
CAAAAAAATATATATCGCCTCGTAACGACCGTTTCATGCCATTGGCGTAACAAACGATGTTTCATGCCGACAGCTATTTTATTATTAACATCGCCAATCATCAATTGGAAGTTTCATTTACAAGAGCCTATTGTATGTGAAAATATCTCTAAAAGCTTCAAAGAATTCCCAAATATGTTGTATTGGAACTTCATATATGATAAAAATTTTTTGTAATATTCTCAATTTGTGTTAACCTACAAAATGTGAAAACGTTACGCTACTGATTTGAAGTCAAATGTCAATTTTACAATATTGCGCTGGTTTTGACAAACTCACGTATACGACTGAAACTTCAAGTGGCTTCTTCTTACGTCAAACGAAGTCTACACCATAAGCATATTACAACCCATAAGCAGCCCCTAACAAAAATTGCTCAACGTAAAACTATTATTGGGGATGACGTTTATCGAATGTCATAGGTTGTCAAAAACATAAATCACTGGTGTCCAGTGTCAATTGCTAAGTTCTGAAGATCGTTTTAATATGTCTATTATATAAATTAGATACTGCTAACAGCTAGCAGCTAATCCTTCCATTTACGTTATTATTTGTGCCTCTCCGATATCACTAAAATGACGAGCAATATTTATTTCCTACGATCACATAGGAAAGTGACATATATTGCTCTGTCTAGTTCTATGGAAAGTGGCCTTTATTCATACGCGTACGGAAAAAAAAACTTATTCGTATACGTGTACGGATAAAAAAGCTGTCAAATGAATTTTTTCTACTAACGTGCGGAAAGTGAATCTTTTCCGCACTAAAAAGCGTGCGGAAAGAGTCACTTTTACGCACTAGTGCGGAAAGTAAATTTATTGACATTTGAGGAATATACTGACATTTGATTATTCAAAATATGTATTTCGTATATCCAAGTTTACCAAATGACTGAAAAATTAAGAAATTTATTATAATTTTGCTATAATTTTCAATAAAAAAACAACTTATTTTTCAATCATTTTTTAATGGCCCTGGTATAAACCTCATCAAATGAATGTCAAATAATAATAATTAGTTTGTTAATATGCATTTAATAAGAAATGTATCTTTATGTTAACTTTTGGGTTATTTTTCGCATGCTAGTAGAAAAAATAGTGTACCTAACACGTGCGTAAAGTGACTTTTCCGCACGCGATTGCTGGCCGAACTCGCTAAAGCGTCGTTCGGCCATCTGCAATGGCGTGCGGAAAAGTATCACTTTCCGCACTTGTTAGGTAAACTACTATTTATTAAGATTGACCACTGGCAAGCTGTCAAATATATAATTTTTAATTAGATTTACCCATGTAATATCTAAATTTGAAGCGATCTATTTGAAAAGGGAAATTTTTGTCATTTCCTTGATTAAAAAAATTTAGTGCGCGGTCGAGGATCGAACCCGTGTACTCTTCGTCAGAAGTCCGATGTTGTACCAACTAATCCAAATCACCTGTTATAATAGTAGGAAAATGTAATCATCTTGGAAGGTATTCATGATAAGTATGTATGAAGTATGATGAACAATAATAATTTAACTTTCAATTTCTTTAATTATCCAACCAATTGATAATTGTAATAACCTACCTATATTATGAAGTTAAACTACTTGAATTTTTTTCACTATTGATAGTTATTGTTAATTTTGAAATCAATTATGTTGACTTTAATTGTAACATTTTGTGTATTAGTATGTCAGATGTATTTTACACAGGAAAAATACTGTACATTACTCGTGCGAAAATGATTTTTCACACTCGTGTGATTGTCGCACTCGGCTCATGCCTCGTGCTACAATATTTCCCACTCGTGTGAAAAATGCCACTTTCCGTACACGTTATGTAATATACTAATTTTCTATATATCAAATTTTATCAGACTAAACAATATGAACATGCAATTTTAAGAATGGAGCCTATGATTATGAGTTACAGTTTTAACAATGTTTTCAGAATAAACACTCGATTATAACTGAAATCGGGATTTTACGTCTCGAAACTCCCAAAAAGAAAATCAGTTTATAGTTGACAGTTGACATTTTGCTTTGAAAGGTAGTTTTGGCATTAGAGCACAGAATACACCATCTCAAGAAGAAGCGAAGAAGCTTGTGCTATTTCACAATTCATTTTCTGAGTGCGCATGTCTGACAGTTGCCATTCTAAGCCCGTTATCTGTCAATGACATGTGATTTTATTGTTTACCAAAGAGTTTGCTTTGTTGTAAGCTTTTTGATTATTTACATGTTTTTTGTGTGTTTGAACGATGAAATTTGTTCACAAAATTACATTTATTAGTAATGCAATTCGTAACTGTCATTCAAGTGATGGATGAATAATTGGAAAACACAACAAAACTTCGATATCTGTGGAGAAAAGTTTACTGTCGCTCTTTTTCATAAAATACTTCCTCTTTTTTTATAACTTCGTTGTCACAGATATCAGTACATATTCTCTGGGAGTAAAATTTAATTCAGAATCGGGTGAAGTGTAACTTTCAAATATATAAATGATAAAAATTTTATATTCAAGCACCATACTTATTGTAATTTTTTATTATCATTTACTGAAATTCTTTCTATTGTAAATTGATATTATAAATATATAATCTATTATTATTGTATTGTTTTTAGACTCACCCTATCCTACATTTAGTGCCAGATAAAAACATACTTACAAATATAATTTCGATAACAATATAGAAAATAAGAATCATTTGGTTAAACTATAGCTAATTATTTTTAATAATGGATGGTACTCCAAAAACAGAAGCTAGAACTTATATTTATATATTTTTCACAATATTTGTTGAGCTGGTAAATTAACTTCAACAATTCATAAATTGAGTTTAATTAAGTCATAAAAATAAACAATTATCATTTGAGATTCTTTGGTTTCACTTTTTTACGTGTAGTTAACATTTAATTTACATTTTTTGAACAATTTTCTCAGTGTAACTCGATCCGTTATCTGTAAACGTTAGTTTGAAGGTCACGAAATTTAGCCCCCAAAAGATCAAAGGATTTACGCCGGCTTTCGCTTCTTGTTTGGCTGGTGTATTCTGTCATTAGAGTAGTGTTCTAACTACAGAGTTCTTGCTAAATTGGAAATTCCATTAACTAGCTAGGTACATCATATTTTATGCCACTGAGATGGTATCCGTTGCGAAAATTGCACAAAAGTAGTACTTTTCAAAGTGCCCGATTGTGCGAGGTGTTGCTGCAAATGGAACGCTTAAAGTTGAGCATCCTGTCGCTAATGCGCTCTTGTGTGCTTTCATTGGACAACAACCAGGCTTGTTCGCTCGTGGTAATGACAAACTGTTGCTGGAGAACTCTTGCGCAGTCGTCCAGTGATCAACAGCTCGTGATTGCACCAAAAACGAACAAACCTATTTGATAAATTAATACAAAAACATTACAACTTTTTGTAGCAGTTCACGTCGTTGTCAAATAAATGTATTTGTGTCGGTATTTTTCTCGCTTATACGTTTTGAGTATGAGTAAAAGTACAATGCGTGGACATTTATTTCGCGATTTCTTACAATCGGCAGTGAATTTAAGAAACTATTTTAGAAGGAAATGTGGTGATTTCATCTTTTTACTGATTCGAACAATGTAAGTAGTCATTTATACAAATTAATAGTAATTATATAATTTTACGATAGTGACTTTAACAAACTATTTTAAATGAAACTGTGATTACATCGTGTTTTTACTGATTTAAGCAATGTAAGTCATCATTTATACACATAATATTACGTTAATTCCATTTGGAAGCAGATTTTTAACCAAGGATTGTATGATTAATACGTTTTCACGTGATATTGAACACCAATCAACATGTGTAACGTCACCCTGGCGCAGGTTTCGTACATAAAGCATTTATTGTCAATAAGCTACACACGGTTTCGATAATTTTTTCAGCCTAAAGGAATGTGATATTATACTTTTTTCTTCCACCTGCCAATTTTTTTTTCCAATATTACTAATCTAATATGTACACGCTATGGATGTTTTTTAAAGTTATGCAGCAGTAATTCACCTAAAATTTTATGCATTTTTAATTTGGTGTAGCTTCCAGACGCGTGGCTAATGATTTGTAATGGCTTTTTTTAACAAGTCAGTGGCTTTTAATAGCGTATTAGATAGCTAACGAAAGTTGTAAGAAGCTTATTACATGCGAGTAAATGAGTTGCGTAGCGGCAAGCACACTAATTTCGCATGTAATAAGCTTACAACTTAACTTGTGTACTATACTTTTTCTACGATTATTTTTATTCATAGAAATGAAAAGCTTAGCAAGTAAGTTTTTTTCTTTCAACAGATTTCGGGAACAATTTAAATTAAACATTTATTCATAATAATTAATTGAAAAATGTTGACAATAATTTATAACTATCCCCTTATTCGTGTTTGGCGGCTGCTCAATAATACGCGGTGAATTGTGAGATGACGTAAATTGTACAGTGTGTTATTTTTCACCCACTTAAAATGCTTAGATTTTTTTGCACACTTGTCAAGGACCGAGGACAATACAATATAGTAGGAAAATAAAGGGGGCATTTATATAGCCTAGTCAAAGTACACAAATTATCCGTAAAATACCGCAAAAATTACAAAAAACTTGAAAATTCAAAATTAAGTATTTAAAATGGTTGTGATTAACATGAGAAAAACTTTACGATGCTAGGCATACAATTTTCCGGAAAATCGTTAGATGAACTTGTGTTTTTTTGTTTTTTCACTCTGATTGTTTGAATTATGAAATTACCTACAGGGAAATGTTCCAAACAAAAATTGTAGCTAATACATTCATCTGCATTATTTTTCAAAATATACGAAATTTCCCTAGTAGTAGTAATTTTCATGTTTTCAATTTTACAATAGTAAATAAACAATGACATTTGGAAAAAAAAATTCCTATGAAATGTGTTCTAACATGGGGTATCTACAAATATATTGGAAATAATTTTTTTAATGTTGGTATTATCATCGATTTTCCACGTAAACCTCCACTAAAAAGTCATTTTCTTTCCAAATTCCTCTAATTAACTTTAATAAATTAGAAAACATAGCGTACTTCGAAGATTATGGCGTAATCGTCAAATTTTATTTGAAGCTTTTTTGTATCTGCATTTTCCACAAAGATACAAACGATTTTCCACGTGAACCTTCATTGAACCTTTATTTTTTTGACCCCACTTCATTTTTATTATTGTTTTAATAAAAGACTCTATTTTGATTGTAGTTGGTAGAAATTTTTGTTGTTAATATTTTATTATTATTGTTGTTCTTGTTATTACGCGGCGGCGCGTATAAGCCGCTCTCTCATTAGTACAGGGAATGAAGCATTTCACCTGGCAATTTTTTCGTCCAGCATGGATTGACTTGAAATTTTAACAGAAGGTAGGTGATAGCCCAAGGATCAAAATCTATATCGAACCGAAGGGCGCCAAAGCGGTGAAAAGGGTGAAAATTCTTTATTACATTTATTACACAGGAATCGATTGGAAAAGTGATTCTAAGCAAAAAGTATTCTATACATTTTTTTTGTAAAATCAATATTCTCCAAGTTATTCGCGATTGAAAGTAACGCTTTTTAGAGGAAAAAATCGACGTTTTTGATATGTTTTTCGCGGATAACTCGAAAATTATGCATTTTATCAAAAAAACTGTAAAATGCAAAATTGTAGCTTTTAAAAAACAAGCAAAACCCTTTTTTATAATTTTTCTAAAACCAATAGGAACCGAGATATGGCCCATCAATGATTAGCTTTTTTTCCCAAATGCAAATTGTGATAGATTCAATGTCAAATACCGGAAATATGATGCATTTTTCGTAGAAAACTCATAGAATCTTTTTCAAAGAGCATAATTAGACCTTTCTTTAAAAAAAAGGTCTGTAGCATCAAAATTGAGTAAATTATGACAAAAATAATGTCAGTACTGAATTTTTTATACAAAAAAAAATCGGTGAAAAACAACCCCCTAACTACCCCCCTAATTAAAATTGATCCTTACCCTTGTGCAATTCTCTTTGAATATGTATGGTTAATATGTCCAAGAAGTTTGACCAATTTAAAATTCATAGTTCAAAAAATTATGGCTTAAAGTAAAAAGTTATTTTTCATAATTTTGTATTTTTTATCCTTTCTTTCAAAATAACTCCGAAAATATTAGAGGTACAAGCAAAGCTAAAAAAAAAATTTTGTAGCTTTTTTTATGGCAAAAATTTTCCTTTAAGTAGATTTTTTGTACAGTTAATATTTGACGAGATATAGCCGTTTAAAACGTCTATTTACGCATGAGCACCACCTTTTTTTAGCCCTCTAAACTCACCCCATTTAAAAACGAAAGGGTCTAAAGAGATTTAACTTACAGATCCTTGTAGTTTTTGGAAAACCCTACAAAATAGACTTTGAATAAAGTTTTTATCATAAAAAATGAAGGAAATACGTTAAAAAAAACAATGCAAAAAAGGATGCGGCGCATTATGCGGTTGCAGAAAAGTTGGATTATATTGCAATTCCACTTGTTCTGGGTGCTCAGGTGAAGACTGCAATAATAGTCCACCAGTGATCGAAGAAGATGAAGATGACATCGACCACGATGAAGATCAAACTGATGATACAGATATTTAAAAATCATATTTGTATTTGTAATTGTAAATGTAATCATTTATTTATGTTAATCTATGTGAAAATACAGCGCATTTTTATGTTAATAATATTTTTTTGTACTTAAGTCTACTTTTTTTCAATTTATATTTATTACATTAGTTTATAAAAAGTGCAATGATGTGAAGGGTGGTTTTTAAAGGTTGAAAAGTTACTTAATGCACGTGACACATTTTTTTACAACAGAATTATTGAGCAAATCCCTATTAGCATTAATTATTTTTCTCTTGGCAAAACATTTTTTTTACATATAACACTAATAAAAGTTGATTTTTGAGGGTTGAAAAAGTATAAAATTGTAATTTGAAATGAACAAATTCATAATTTTACTAATTCAAACCAATTTTCACCTATCTTAAGATTTATAATGCTATTTTTTAATTTTTGACATTCAGGGGTAGTTTTCACCCCTAAGAAACAATCAGGGTTCGTCGGCATGACATGATATATAAAGCAGAGGGTGAGTTGAGCCTAATCCCAAATTTTTATGCAAATCAATCAGAGGCGAAATCATTTTTTAAGGATTCGTGATTTTTTTTACATTAAGCTGTAACAGGAGCTGCTTTTTAAGGGTTGAAATATGATGAAATTGTATTCCAAAGCTCAAAACAATCATTATTCAACTTATCCAAACCAAATCTTACCCATTTTCAGGTTTAAAATGTTATTTTATGATTTTTGACAAATAAGGGTAGTTTTCACCACTAAAAACCGTTTAGAGCCCTTCGGTTCGATATAGATTTTGAACCTTCGGCTATCACCTACCTCCTGTTAAAATTTCAAGTCAATCCATGCTGGACGAAAAAATTGCGAGGTTTTACCTTTTTTTGAGCTTCATTCCCTGTACTACATCCATGCTGGACGAAAAAATTGCGAGGTTTTACCTTTTTTTGAGCTTCATTCCCTGTACTACATCTGCTTTTTCACCTTTATTTTTGCTCCCTTCTTTTTCTCACCTGAGCCATAGGTGTGTTCTTTTATATCGCGATCACTTCTAAATAGGTTCATTATAAAGTTTAGAAATTTTTAGATAATATCATAAACACTATGAAATATAGAAGGTTTGATGAAAGACTTCTGGTTTAAGTATTTATTGTGAATAATAATTGTCTACCATTTGAAAAGTTTGATATTTATAGAAAAACTGTATAGGTAGTAGTTTTGAAAGTAGACACTTCAAAGTGTTTAATGGTGAATTCATTCATTGAATTATATTGATTTCGAAAAAAGATATAATCGAATAAAGTCTAAAAAAAACAAGTAAAATTAAGCATGCAAAAAAAAACAGGTTCTTAAGAAGCATTTGTTTAAAATTCGAAATATTGATGGCTTTGCTTTTATAATAAAAATGTTTTATGCTCATTTGCAATGCTAAATCTAGAAGGAATTATCCTGGGATGAGTATTAATTAAATAGAATATTTTTTTTTTGATTTCTTAGCTCTAGTTTTTTATAAATAAACTGTTTTTACAGTTAGAAAATCCACTTTTTCAAATTTGAAAGTATTTCTATCTAAAAGCCGAGATCTTTCTCTACATTTTACATGTGTTTATTTATTTTTTCCGAAGGTTATAAGCCCAAAATTATTAACTTTTAAGTTGAGCGGTTGATAAATTTGGCTCCCGGGCCGTTCGCGCGTAACGACGAATTGACTAGAACCGAAATTAATTTTATTTCGTGAACTTTTCAATTTAGAGGAAAACTTTTCAGATAAAATTTTTAGATAAATGTATCAGCTACAATTTTGATTCAAACATTTTTCTGTATTTCCATTATTTAAACAATAAGAGTGAAGAAACAAAACAAAAAAAATTTACTCAATGATTTTCCAGAAAATTGCATGCCTAGCATCGTAAAGTTTTTCTTATGTTAAACACAACCCTTTTAAATACGTAATTTTGAATTTTCAAGTCTTTTGTATTTTTTGTGAGGTTTTATGTGTACTTTGACTAAACTTTAAACTCGATTTTTACCCACTTACGCACAGGTTAATTCCAAATTTTTTTCACACTTCTCAAGGACCAATGACAATACAATACGGTAGTAAAATATAGGGTGTTCCATTTATAACGCAACCTTGATACTAGATTTTGACTCATTTTGATTTCACTTTTTTTCATACTTTGTACACTTGCCAAGGATCGAAGACAGAACAATATACAGTAAAATATAGAGTGTTCTATTTATAAAGCAACCTTTAAACTCAAATTTAACCTACTTTAAACGATAAGATTAATTCGAAATTTTTTTATGCACACTTGTCAAGGACCGACGACTATACAATATAGCAGTAAAATATAGGGTGCTCCATTTATAACCCAATACAATACAGTAGTAAAATATAGGGTGTTCCATTTATAATGCAACCTTTTTATCCGATATTTACCCTCTTCCATAGTCGTCAAGGACCGATGACTATATAATTTAGTAATAAAATATAGGGTGTTCCAATGAAAAAACCCACCCACATAATAAGTGAGCTAAAAAGTGAAGAACGAATTATAGTTTGAAAGAAAACTAAAAAACACACTTTATGGTAATTGAAATTAAAAGTGAAAGAAATTCCTAATTCAAGGATAAGATGATTAACGATAAAATTAATGTCACTATGGTACTCGATATTAGTTGTTATACATTCTTATACTTATACTAGTTAGTGTATAAATGTAGTACAAAGCACCCTACGCTTTTACCACAATAAGATTAATTTTCTCGTTAATTGTTTTATTCTTAAATTAACAATTATTTTCCTCTTTTAAGTGTTTATTAGTTTTTTTCAACTATAATTTGTTTCAATATTAACATCATTTTTCATAGTTATATAATACTTCTTAACATATTGTCCATAATGAACATAGTTCAAATTTATTTTCTCCAAAATAGGCCAAGAGAACGTTTTCAGAAAATTAATTCACAACATTTGCTGGGCGCCGATCCATAAATTGCTGGGTGCCAGCTATTAAATTCATTTTCACTATTCGATGAACTCACTTTTTGGAACGAAGTTCCTTATTTTTTGTATTTGAGTTCACTTTATTTTCACTGACGGATTATTAATTTAAATATGTTTAAATAACGTCTATTAAAAACTTTTTAATATTCGAAAAAGATCACGCCCATTGCTTACTTCGTTTTTGACATAATATGGCGATGAATGTACGGAAGAAAATGTATTTTTTTTACTACGAAAAGTCTAATAGACCTGATTGTGTCTTTTATGGATATACACTTAAAAAAAATCGACTCAAGTGTAGATGTTTTCTGCTATCTACAAGCCAGGTGAAAATAACGTTTGAGTACTGCTTAAATTTCCGACCAACATAACACCTTATCGCTATAAATTCCTAATCCGAAAGTGGTGAACTAAGAGCGGCAAGACTATAGTAACTCATCTGGCTAACAAGTTTTAATCGATACCTATTGTTTAATCGTCATATTTATTATTGTAATTGAATTAATGCGAATTGTGTGGTGTGTAAGTGTCTTACTTTTTTATTAAGTACGTGGGCTATCGGAAAACATGTGTACTTTTTTCCATGATGATATCATTGTTTTTTTAATGGTACGTAGGATTTTTCAAATTATGCTTGAATAAGTAAAATTACCGAGTCCAATACATTTTAAAATTGAAAAATTATTTTTGTGAACGACTTTTTCAGACTCCCACTTACTTTTCAGCTCTACTTAACTTTCAATTTATATTCTGGAAAATTATTTTAAAATTAACTTGCAGTACCGCAAGAAGGACCTGGTGAAAATAAAGAACCCTACACAGGTCATGGGCAAGCGGTCTCTTAGTCTCCTTGCGAACTGGGCATCCACTTGCGAATCCGGGGTGGGTCGCTAGAGTCGGTATAAAGATAATTACACTGTATTTCATACCATATTTTAAATTAACAAATAATACACTTTCTGTTTTAAAACAAATCCTAATATATTTTTTTCTATTGTAATTAATTAATAAATAACGCAACAAAACGAGTAAAATTAACCTACCTCTTTAATTGATTGCTGAAGAAACTTAATTTTATTGTAACGGCACGTCAGAGTTCACTAATAACTATCATTCTTCTACTTTCCCCGTGGGTTCACAATTTTTTTTATCCCATTTAAATGCAATTAATGTAAACAACGTGCTATGTGCTATTATGGCGCCGCTTTAATTAAAATCTGCCATTTAGGGAAATGTTAACTTCATTAACATTTGCTCTATAGATAATAATTTGTTTTATCTACAATTATAAAGAAAAGGCATGCGAGAATTATTATGGAACTGTATATTTTATGTGAGTCAGAGATGGTTGAAATTAAAAACTTCGTTTGAAATAGCTATTGAAAAACACGTTCTGAAGTTGACAAAAAATGAATCAATATATTATAGAATTAATTTGTAAAAATTAAAGCACATGGTTTTAGCGCTTTATATCAGGAAGTGTAATTCGGCACAAATTGAAAATTTTTGTACGCTTCTACTGAAATTGGGTGTACAATTAATTGGACGCCACTGGCTTCCGATTCGAAGCGGAAACAATGAAAAAAGCAAAGAGTGGAAAGCCGGAAACATCTTACACAAGAAATGAAGTTAAGTTCTTATAGAACTCAAACTAAAACTAAACTGAAACTAAAAATTACTTGAAGTATTTATTGAAATATCTATAAATTTACATAAATTGAAAATTTAGGGACCGCAAAAATATGTTTTTTTCCAGTTTTGAATGAAATTTGCTCATTTCTTGAAGCCCCCTTATTTTGTCATTACCGCCTATATGTTGATATACATATAAGGTAGCACAGAAAATTGCATTTTAAGCTTAACTTCTGAATCGACAACTAACAAGAAACCAACAAGAAATTAATATGGGCAAATTGAGATGGCTATTATTAAAATATTGTATTGTCCCCACGAGCCTAAACAGTAGGTCTCATTCTTTCAGGCATAGATTTAATAAAAGCTCCAGCCGCGTCTTGGGGTATCTGCTGCCTCTTGTTCGTCAATGCGAGTGCTAATGCTGCCAGAGCTGGAAACTCAATAGTTCTGTCTAACTCATCTTCTTAGTATATTCCATATATAGTGTGGAAACCACTTATGGAATAAAATTCTTTATGTCATTATTATAGAAAATTATAAAAAATTCCAAGACACGTCAACTTTTGAATTGAGTTGTGCGTTATGTAAACATAAGTTAAAATGTACAGGGTGATTCACGCAAGTATGCCATAGTCGGTGTTTTTTTTAATGAAACACCCTGTATATTTGCATATTTTTGAAATCCTCTTAATGAACCGATTCCAACAAACTAAATAATGTCCTATTTAAAAAAATAAAGAAATTTGATATTTATGAAGTTGAACTTTGAACACTTTCTATACTCACCCTGTATAAAATGAAAAATATCTCAACATAGATTCAAATAGGTCTGACCTTGCTAAAAGCAACCGAACAGAAACAATTTCCATATCTTTAGGGGTATACTCGTAAAAAAATAATTTACAAGGGTCTGCATCCGTCAAATTTTTTACAAAAAAATTAATAACTCAAAAAGTATGCATTTTTCGAAAACAGTTTTCAGACACAACTATATTAAAATTTTACGTAGATTTTAAAAATGTATTAATATACAGGGTGTTCTATTCAAAATAACAAAGTTGCAGTCGACTTCCGGTAGAACCGGAAGTCTGCCATCTTTGAAAATATTTTAGTTAAATAGATCGTATCCGAAAATTTAAACGTAGAGATTTTCATAATTTTACTATAAGTATTTTGCCATATACAGATAGTTTTCACTCGTCGTGGGACACCCTGTAATGTATAGGTAGTCGTGACTGGAAGCTGCTCATTGTAGATGGAGGTTTTCTCTGATGACTGGACTATGTCGCAGCCAGTAGAAAATATAATCAACCGGTTGAAATATATTCACAACCGATGGAAAACATTCCCCACCGGGGGAAGACATCACAAACTAAAGTCTTCTACCGGCTGCACCCTGCTAGAAGTTTGTCTTTACTAGCAAAGTGCAGTTATAAAAATCTACATACAGGATTAAATACATTTTTTTACAAGTACAGAAAAATGAGAACATTGGTAAGAAAATAATGAGTGGAACAAATCTATTTACAGAAATTACAGCGTAACATATATTTACATATAAAATTTAAAATAATAATAGTTCAAAATCACCACTACTTTACCTGCCCCTACAACAACCAAGCTTGATCATCTAAATTTCAAACCCAGTTAAGAAAAACATGCAAAAACCTAACAACATAATACAAGGCAAATTAAAAATTGTTAAGGCTGAAAAAAAAGTTCTGTTGCTTCAAACTGAAAAAGTCGAAAATGAATATTAATTAATCTGGAACAGAAAATCAAACAAAATTTAAAAAATTCACCAAAAACTTGATAAAAAAAAATAGTGGGAAAAACTTACAAGTAGCCATTTTGCATATAACAATGTTGGTATTCACGATATTTTGACAGACCTACTGGGCAACAATTTCTGCAACAGAAAATCAAACAAAATTAAAAAATTCAACGAAAATTCGATGGAACCCATGAGACCTGTAAAAACTAGACAACAATTTCTGGAACATAAAATCAAACAAAATTAAAAAAATTCATCAAAAATCAGGATCAGGAAACCGGAGCAGCATGACTTACCCATTTCTTTTGAAAAAAGGTACCAACATGTAAAAGGCTGGATAGTAGTTTGTAAAGTATATGGAATGACACAGCTCACCTATGGCAGGATATTATTGAGTGAATGTGAGCAACAACCTAGATCTATGTCTTTTGAAAGAAGAACCTGCAAAGAAAAGTAGTATAATATGCAAATAATATTTTAAATTATTACATTGCTTACCTGGGTTTTCACTTTTCACTTTTCACACTGACACTACTTGTAAAAAAAATGTTGGTTCGAAACAATAGGGGTATACATTTTACAAATATAGATGATGCAGATAGAAATTCAATATGTAGGTACTCACTTTGTTGGGATAGACATATATTTTATGTTACCTTAAACAAAAAATAGAATAATTATTGAAATGTATAAAATGATAAGTATTTGCGAAAATTCAGTTGAGGGTTTTACAGAAATCCGTTGACAAAAAATCAACGAAGTTTTTTTTTAAAGACATTAAAATCGAGTACATGATCTCATGATGACTCACTTCTTATATAAGAACCCTTATTTGTAATGTATATAGAAATATTTGTCTGCAGTCTTTTCATATTTTGGAATATTTGGGTATAAAAAAACAATGAAATAATACAAAAATGGATTTTAAATCAACAAAATATTACAATTTTGATAATCAAATTGATTTTGACATGCATATGAGCAAATTAAAACCGAATACACAATTGTAACATTCTTTTTTATATTGAAAATCGGTAGTTAATAATTTATATGGGATGAAAAATGAAAAGAATGTTGTATTTATTTAATGCTAATAGCTACCAGTGAATAAAATAAAAACCTACCCCTCTAGAAGAATGTATTAAGCTCTAATCCCTGGATTCCATATAGGTACACCATTCAAGTACACTCCAGATTCCTTGAAACAAAAAATAAAATAAATTTCAAACACCAGATACAAATAAAATTTTCATTTTATATTCCCCCAAAGCAGGTTCAATAAGTGGTGCAATATGATTCACCTCTTATATAAGAATAATAATTATTTGTCATAGGAATATTCACCGGCCGGCTTTTGAGTATTTTGTTATAAACAAAAACATTGAAAGAATACAAAAATGGATTATAAATGACTAAAATATCAATACTGATTATCAAATTAATTTAAAAAACCCAACTAAAGAAATAGTCTTTTAAAATTTAAAGTATGAAAAAAATAAAAAATTACCCCATTAGAAGAATGTATCTAAGTATTTCGAACACCACTTACGAGAAATATTTTCATTTAATATTCCCCTAAAACAGCCTTAATAAGAGGTAGCAATATAAGAATAATTATTTGTAATAGGAATATTCACCGGCCGGCTTTTGAGTATTTTGGTTTAAAAAAAACATCAAAAGAATAGAAAAATGGATTATAAATGACTAAAATATCAATACTGATAATAAAATTAATTTAGAAAACCCAATTAAAGGAATAGGCTCTTAAAATTAAAAGTATAAAAAGTATAAAAAAAATAAAAAATCACCCCATTAGAAGAATGTATCTAGCTCTAATCCACGCCTTCCATGTGGGTACACTTCACTTGCACTTCACTACACTTCACTTGCACTTGCACTTCACGATAAACGAACTCAAAAAAATAAAATAAATTTCAACCACGCACTCCAAACCGACCGAACGGACCGAACCGACCGAACCGAAAGTTGAACCGCTACTGAATAATGGCATCTTCTAAATTTACCTATTCGTTAAATGTACTTGTTAGTCACCTGTTGAATTAGAATAGTTTATCATTTCTATGATTAATATACCGATACCGGCCGTCCTATGAGTTATTAAAAATATTTTCAGTCTTGTTCATATACTTTGTAGGTATTATAATGAAAAAGGACAAGTAAAAAGGTACAAAAAAGCGAGCAGTATAATATACATTCATAAATATAGTGAATTGTGGAGTATTAATTATTATTTTTGGAAATTATTTTTAGAATAAACCAGAATCTTTTTTAAATTATCTAATTAAATATTTCTGGATTATGCTAACTGGATCCCATTCCTAGTAGACTATAATATTGAAAGAATGTGATACAAAATAGTAGTTTACCTGCATTATTTCCTATAATAATGCAGAATTCGAGATGGAAAGAAAAACAAATTGTTCATAAAATATCAGGCTTGAAAATGTCTGTCTTGTTTTGCGAAACTACAAGATCGGTAGGGGGTAATTATGAAAATTGACAGCTCCACAACTTGACAAGAATTGATTAAAATCCATTGAAAACTTAAAAAAAATTGAATTTTAACATAATATTGCCTGTCTCGGTGATTTCGCGGTGCAATGTACTTTACGCGCCAAATTCAAATCTTATACACGTTAAAGATACGACTTCTGAAAAGTCATGTACAGCTGGAACAGGAACTGAACGATGCACAACAACGTGAAACTTGGATAAGTTATGAGGAGGAGGAGTTATGAGGAGAGTAAAAATAAAATAGAACAGATCAGGTCAAAAGGAGCTAGGCTCTAATGTATAGACAGATCGTGAAAAGTCAATTCGAGACATACGATTTACACAAGTACGACAAGGTAAATATGAGAAAAACTACTTGAAAGAAAGAGAAGGATAAATAATTATTCGCAGTCAGCGTATGGCGTGTGTTCAGTTCCAGCTACCAATCTGATATGAAAGGAGCATTGTCAGTTTAGATGTTTGGTACTTTCCAAGAAATGAATAACTCAGCGTGGCAACATAAACTCGAGAATCGGAGTCTAAATCTATGGTCTAAATCATGTCTAAATGACAATTTTTTTGTTATTGATCTGACAGGAGTAGTTTGTAACGTCGAAACTTTTATTCGAACAATATTTAACAATGTCAAATTTATAAATTAAAATGGAAAGTGCCGTTGGTATTGTTTGAAATATTAATATTTCCATTTTTCAAATCTTAGGAAATTGTATTTAAATTAATACTATTGACATTCAAAGAGCTCAATAAGGTTGAACTTTCATCAAAATACAAATTAGTTTATGTTTTTCTCATTTAACGTTAAGAATCTCATTTAACGTTAAGGGCAATACCGGTCTCCAGCAAAATTGGAGGCTTCGCTACGCTTAGCCTCCAAACATTGCTGTCGACCGGTAAACAACCCTTAACATTCTTGATACTAATATACTATTGTTCCCTCTTGGACATATATAATTTTATGTAAGGCGGGTCGGCTCCTAACAGGGCATTGCAGACAAACACATGAACAACCTAAGCAGGTTTTGAAGAAGCCTGTAAAGGCCTGAGTAGGATGAGATTTAAAACGATAAGGGAGGAAAAGACGCAACCCTTCCAATATATGGACCTGTAGTTTGGCATTTGAGGATGGGTAGAGACAAGGAGTTCTAGAATAGAAGAGGGGTACACACAATAGATCTGCAAAGGACGTGGTGGATAGGCTCCTAGAAGCACTTAAGCCTCATGCCCTCATGTTTATCTTCTAGTCTTACTATACTTTCCGTCATCAAATACCTGATGATTTGAGAAACTCAATCTATTTTTTGTTAAGTAGCTTTAATGATTTTCACATCACATAATTCCATAATAGCATTCTGTAATCAAGCGGTCTTTTCAAATTTTAACATTAAGACCGTAAATGGCACGATAATGGTTGAAATTGTTCGCATATATAAGTTTTTTTCTCACTCTCTTATTCACATTCGTACGCATCATTTTTTTCCGTCTCTTTTCAACCACAGAAAGAATTGTCAATGCATCTAAATTAGCGACGTTCAGTTTAAAATGCTACTGTTGTTACGCACTGGTTGAACGAGTACACCTCAGGCAGGAATTATTTTATTTCTCTTCTGATTGCCGAGATTTTGTTGTTTCAAATACAGAGCCGGATTCGAATTTAGTTTATTAAGTACTGTGAGAGTAAAAGTTCATTAAACGTATATACAGTGTGGAAACCACTTATGGAATAAAAATCTTTGTCATTATTTTAGAAAATTATAAAAAATGCCGAAACACGTCAACTTTTGAATTGAGTTTTGCGTTATGTAAACATAAATGTAAATGTACAGGGTGATTCACGCAAGTATGCCATAGTTGGTGTTTTTTTTTTTAATGAAACACCCTGTATATTTGCATATTTTTGAAATCCTTTTAATGAACCGATTCCAACAAACTAAATATTGTATGGTCAATTATGAATTATAGGTACAGGGTGAAATTTTTATTTTTACAGTTATTAAACACAAACATAAAATACCTGATGTATTTGATTTTAATACTTTAAAAGAAATGCTCAAAATGTTCTCCACCTAGTTGTTGGCAATAGCACAGTCTCCCATAGAACTCCTCCTTAACTTTGTTTGAAGTTTGAGGTGAAATATTCCGTATTTCTGTAGTTATCCAATGCTAGTTGGTTGTGTTGCATATACTTTGTTCTTGAGATAACCCCACAGAAAAAAATCTAACGGCGTAAGGTCTGGCGATCTAGCTGGCCACTCAATAGTACATCTTCGTCCAATCCATTTATTGGGGAAGATTTCATCTAAATAAGTTCTTACCATTAAAGCATAATGGGGTGTTGCCCCGTCTTGATGGAACCAAACATTTTCATTCGGAAAGCTAGGATCTATTGCGTTGGGATATAAGTTTGCCAACGCAGGAATAACTTAATTTCTAAGCATATTTAAATATTTTTCAGCTGTCAAATTTTCATCTATAAAAATATAGGACCAATAATATGGTCGCCTATGATACCGGCCCAAACGTTCACCTTTTGAGGGTACTGAGTATGTGTCTCACGCATCCAATTACGATTCTCTGCTGACCAATATCTACAGTTCTGTCGGTTTACCTCTCCATTCAATGTGAATGTTGATTCGTCAGAAAAAAGAATGGTACCAAGAGCTATCTCATTTCCGTTCAGCTTATTCATCAATCTTTCGCAGAAATCCATTCTACGATCTGGATCATCTTCTGTTAACTTCTGCACAAAAGTTAATTTGTAAGGATGAAGTTTTTCTTTATGAAGACATCTTAGAACAGTTGTATGACTAACATTATTTTCACGGGCAATTTGACGTGTACTTGAAGTTGGATTCTTTTCGACACTTAACAACATATCCACTTTCACATCATCTTCAACGAAGTGTGGTTTTCTTTTCAATGGTTTGACATGTCCAAGTTCTCTAAATTGTGCATGAATTTTAGACACAGTTCTTTGTGAAATATTAGGCAATTCGGGATACCTGTGATTAATTAAGTTTGCCACTTCAACTTGACTTCTGCAGTTATCCCCGTACCCGATCATCATTAAAATCTCAATTCGGTGAGTCTCAGTTAAATATTTCATTGTTATGTCGACAAGGTAAAAGTGTTTGACAAAGATTTTACTTTTTCAGTATAAACTGTCAACACATCAACAACTGACAGAATAGAAAACAATTCACATTATTTACCGATTTAAAGAAACCCACATTATTTACCGATTTTGTCTAATTATTGGCGTTTTCACGCAATTTTTAGTTATTTATGATAAAACTCATGGGCGTAGCAGGTTTTGTTTAATATACAAATACGTCTTATAATTAGTTAGTTTAGATTTTTGATAAATCCATATTCAGCTAATTTAAGAAAGTACCAATATTTCAAGTGTAATAAGAGGTTTCCTCACTGTATATCGCGTTTTGATCCGGTTAACACGCTTAATTAATTTTCGTCGTTAATTAAATCTGATGGTATTTAACAAAGATATATTTCTTATGAATGATTCATTAGCGGAAACGAACGAGTATTATATTTATACAGGGTGAGTTTTATGGGTATTACTTTATTTTTGAAGTGAAAATTTCCTTATCAGTGTTGGTGGGCCTGAAACTTATGGGATGGTGGCACAACCGATAACTGACACCGCAATCGACATCACCAAACAGGCATCCGTCACTACCACGCCATAGTAATTGAGGTTAGGTTGTTTTCATATTTTTTTCTACATTGGATTGTATACCAAGGAATAATTTGCCCAGCTTATACTGGAAAATGGCTGGTATCTCAATTGCCACCTGGAACTAACCAGAAAAGGAATTTCTGTCAAAAACATAACAATCTGCATTGATAGTAGACAAGCTTCTGCAAAAAATGTATTTTTAAGATTTGAATCAGAAAATTTGAAGACATAGTTTTTAAAGATGCCAGGAACGCAGGTAAGGCAAAGAGAAGAAAGCTACAAGCGCTTCCAGAGAAAAGAAAATCCAGTTCTGCAGCTCTGACAACTGGAGTGATCAGCAAGATTGTGGAAAACTATCAGGAAAGCTCATCAGATGGCATACAAAAAGTTCTACCAAATATAGCACAGAGCGTGACAACGAGGCAACCTCATACCTGGTAGAATTTTTCAAGGGCGAAGTCGACATTTATGCTGAATTTACAGGCCGTATTGAATTCAATACCATATTTTCCAAAACTGCACAGGTCAAAGAAAACCCTACCACTTAACATCGAACAAAGAATGTAAAGATGTTGAGCAAAAAAACAGCGAATCAATTGTTTTCAACTCCAAATCCGAATTGGAAGAAGAATGGAATTCGGTACACAAATTGTTCAACAATAGATATCAACCAACTCAATAAATGGACACGTCTAGACGCCCAGAGTATTGGGCTTGATATCAAGGAAGTAAAAATAACCAATCCCTCCTCCGCTGTAAGCAAATTGACAAAATCTGGAGCCAACTTACAAGAAGTTATTCAAATCACAGGTGATTCTTCAACTGAGTCTATCAAGCCATACCTAAATCAAAAGCTGAGCAATGAACATCATCTTAACATCGTTTAAAAATTGGAAGAAAAAACTACCAATATGGCTAGCTCAAGCTTATCGACAGATTTCACAAATTACTTACAATAATTGAACGTTTAATATTTATACAAAATATATGATTTCGTATTATCGGCACATTCATTATGTAATCGTAATGAGTACCACTCGAGCAATTGAAAATAATCGATTAATTTTCACAAAAAAAACCACCGAACTACGCGTTTTTTCGCAGATTTCGTCCCGCTGCTCGTAAAATAATCGATATTGTGATATTATAACTGATTATACATATAACACCGAGGTGTAACGTTTAATTTGTGTATACTGTGAATTGTTTAAATTGCGATTTATTGGAGCGAAATCTTATTGCATCAAGCTTATAGCAGTAGAATTCTTCAGCTCGTTGCTCTAGCTTTAAGGTAACAGTCGATAAATCTATTTGTTAATTCTACCAAACCTTCTGGCGTTTTTGTTCGACTAAGAAGACTTCTGTCACCTGTCATTTCACAGTCCTTGGCAGTATATTCAAAATTACTGTAATATTACTTTTATAGCAAAGTTGCATTTATGGTTCATTTTTCGATATTTCATTCAAAGTTATTCAACATTAGAT